>CM033730.1:47695557-47896517 GCA_019671005.1 Hibiscus mutabilis | reverse complement strand
TTTAATTATTATTTAATTTATGTTGCATATTAAATATTTGTGTTACATTTGGATATATTAGTATGTAGCATGTTTTTTGTTTAAGCTTGTCTTATATACTCGGGTTAAAATAAAAATAGGATAATTACAACTTAAGGACCTCCGCCTTAAAATATTCACGCCATAAGGACCTTCACTTTCTAAATTTGCTCTGGTGCCCTTCCGTAGGGTAAAATTCCTCAATCGGTCCTATGAAGCTTTAAACATTTTCAAATAGGTATTTCTTTGTTTTTTTAATTCAAATTTAAATGGTTTAATTAATTTAGTCCCTATTCCTTTTTGTTATTTTATTTTCACGCTCCTACTTTTTTTAATTATTATTTAATTTATGTTGCATATTAAATATTTGTGTTACATTTGGATATATTAGTATGTAGCATGTATATATATTTTCACGTATTAATATATATTATACATTTGATATGTTATATATGTGCCGTATAATATATGGTATTTAAGTATGTAATGCATATATACTATGGCTTTTCCTTTTCCTCCTTTGTTTTTGTATGTGCTCTTTTGTTTATATATATAAATAAATACGTTATATATATGGTACGTATATAGTGCATAGTTTATGTATAGTATAATATAATATATAATATAATATGTATAGGTAGTAAATATAGATATATTACGTTTTGTATGCCACGGTTTATATATATTATTTATTTCATATGTAAAGTCTCATGTACACACCGTTTTATGTGTAAATTTACTATATCTATACATATTTTTCTATGTATGCTTTTAAATACTACCGTTTTATATATTCATAAATGTATATATTATTATATCCTGTGTTATATCTATGTGTGCGGTGGTTTTTATTAGTTTCGTTTATTTCATGTTACCTTTATTTGTGTTATCACCTTTATATTAATATTTACTTTTTTGTCATATTTAATTTATCGTTTTAATCTATTTCAATACTCGAGGTCCCGATATTCTAGTGGGAGTGTCGTCTCGAATATTCAAATGTCATATTCTTTGGTATCGTGAGTTGCGGGTTAAGTTGTTTGAATCACATGCTCATGCATTCATGTTTTTTTTAAGGATTAAATATTAGATTAAGCTGAATTTTATTTTTCTTAATAAATACAATACGAATTTTAGGTACCAACTTTGGGTGTTGTTGGTGCTAATCCTTCCCTATACGTAACTGACTCCCGAACTCCTTTTAAATCTCTGGTTTCATTTTTTTGTGTCTGGTCTATCTTATCCAAATGACTGGTGGCGACTCCAAGTCTTTATCTAAAAACACGAACTTTTCTAAAATTCCCGTCCTGAAACCACCTTTTTATTGAAAATAAGTTTCTCATATATTTGTAATTTTTTAGTCGCTACAGTGTTGAATAATTTTTTTTATCTTATTAGACCGATTAGTATTTATTAATATAATTATAAAAATATTATTTATTTGATACCTCACATATTTTTTTAATAAAACGATATCTAATAGTATTATGTTTTGCTTTTATTTTGGTACCCGCATCATTTTCTCTCATAGTCAACATGCCGCATATAATTTTTTTATTTTAATCAACGTTGCATGCTTACTATGAGAGAGAAAATGATGTGACAGGTTGTCATGTGTGATTTTCTCTTTCATCATCAGCGTGCTATTAATTCTTTAACGGTTGAGTATTGAAATATAAACAAAACACATCATTATGTATTATTTTACTAAAAACATAGGTGGATGTCAAAATAAAAACAAAAATAAAAAGTAAAGTACCAAATATGTAATTTTCCCTATAACAAATGCCCTCTCAAATCACATTTGGTGATCAAATGTATTACTATCGATAAACATGAGATTATCAACATGCTCATTTATCCATCGTTCAAGGTAATTATCCATGAATAATGGATGTAACATATGCGTTTAATCCACAACAAAGAGAGCCATTGATTAAATTGAACTCTCCTCACATTTAAAAAAAATCCTCGCTGATTTTAGCTTACGTGATAAGGTTTTATCACTGCATCTAATTGCAGATAATCATTTCATGTTCTTATTAATAAACACAATTACTTTAGGGATAAAGATAATCCTTTGTGAAGACTGAAGAACAAGACAAAGAGAAAAACTCTAACCCATGTGAGAGACGAACAAAAATTCACAGTACAAATGGTGAGCCAATACTTATACAAGGACCCCACGACCAACACTTTCGTTTCAATTTCCTCAGTCATAGTTTCCCTCCTTTTATCTCCCAACTGTTCCAACACATTAATTTTACCTCCCTTAAATATCGTGCCCCCCCCCGCGTAAATTCACACTCTCTTTTTCTTTCTAATACTTAAAAAATGCCGCTTCGGTTAGCGGTGGCATTGTTTTGTGCCGCCGCTTCTCTTTTCTCCATCGCCGGGGCCGAAGATCCCTACCGATTCTACAGCTGGAATATTACTTACGGTGATATTTATCCTCTCGGCGTTCGTCAAACGGTCAGCCTTTCATAATATCACTGCTTTTCCATTGTTAAGTAAATGCAGTCGTTGTTGTTTTCATTCCTTTTGTGTTTCCAGGGTATTTTGGTTAATGGGCAATTCCCGGGTCCTGACATCCACTCGGTTACCAACGATAATCTCATCATCAACGTGTTTAACAACTTAAACGAGTCTTTTCTCCTTTCCTGGTAATTTTTTTACGTGCACTTTCGGTTTTTCGTGATCGTTTTTTTCACTTACTACACTGCTGCTATTATTGTGAATGTTGTGATCGGCCATTCTTGTTTTTTTTTTTTTTCTATATCGTTAAATGCTAAACGTGAAGGTTGGGAAAAATCCATGCGCTTGATCATCTAATTGCAGGAAGATCTTTGCTGTAATAATGAAAGGATTTATTATCAGCTTTTACAGTAAGCATGTGGCTAAATAAGTACTTCCCTGCTACGCTGTATTTAGAAAGCGACTTGTCTTTGAATGACATATACAGTATTCCGCTTTTGAATTGATTGGAAAGAAAAAAAACAGTTGAATTAATGGTCGTTAATTTAGCTACTTAAGACTCCATTAATTAACCATGGTCTGACCATTTTTTCTATTAGCTGTCTCCTACACCTAAACTTGATATACAGGAAGTAGCCTTGATTAACCTGTTTATTTATTATTTATTTTATTGAATTTAGTTCGATTGATATATTATTGGTAGAATATACATGAGAACATACAAGTATGTTTATGAATATAGAACGGGTATAAGGCTTTTTATTCGGTTTTGCCTTTGGGCATATATAAATGTAGGAATGGTATCCAACAAAGGAGAAATTCGTATGAAGACGGTGTATTTGGAACAACGTGTCCCATTCCACCAGGAAAGAACTTCACGTACATTCTCCAAGTGAAGGATCAAATAGGGAGTTTCTATTACTACCCGTCTCTCGGATTCCACAAAGCAGCCGGTGGATTTGGAGGGATAAGGATCCTTAGCAGACCGCGAATCCCGGTCCCCTTTCCGGACCCTGCTGGGGATTACACCGTGCTTATTGGAGACTGGTACAAGTCCAATCACACGGTAATCACTCATTATTATCTCCATATATCCCTAAACCTTTCGAATTAAAGTTGTGTTACTTGTATTCATACCAGAATTTAACATGGTGGGATCACCCGGTGTGGGGATTTGTTAATGTGTCAGGCGGCTTTACGGGGTTAGTTGAAGCAAGCAAATGGGGCTTTATTTGACTTATTCAATGCTGTGGGCTATGAACCTACTGCTTCCGTGCCTTTTACAGCTGGGTTTTCCTAACTGCCATTTTCTTTGGGTCCAGTTTTAGTGAAAAAGCCTTGCGTTTTAAACGTGAGAGTACTATTGCTGTCACAGATTTTGAATTTATGCGAGCATTCAAAAAAAAAAAATCCTCTAACCCTTGATTATGTTTTTTTTTATGTCATATACTAAAAAATATAAAAAAATTAAAATTAAAATTAAAATCTGAATTCTAAATTTTACGCACTCTAAAAAATACACTATCCTAAAGCTGGTCGACACGGTTCATGCCCCCAAAACTGGGTTGAATGTATTCCTCAAGGCTTAAGGCCTCTGTTGTAATTGTTCCCTTAATGTATCTTCTCCCCTTTTTTTTATCAAAAAAAAAAAAAAAAACTCTAAACTCACATTTTAAAAGTGGGCACGGAGAAGACGATTTCCATCTATGGTCTTGTCGGTTTAATTAATATGGAGTAGTGCAAGATATGAACTAAGGGGTGATGGGGTAATCTTACGTTAGGAGAACACAGATTTCCATCCATGGTCTTGTCTGATTATGCTTTTTTTTTTTAATTTTATTGACAATTTAGTTTTGCACTAATTTCGAATTTCTACAATTTTATATAGTTTCTTACATAAAATCCTGCCTTTGTCCTGGTCGTGCAGGTTTTGCAAGCTCAGCTTGATGGTGGTAAGAAGCTACCTTTCCCTGATGGAATCCTCATCAATGGTCGTGGACCTGGTGGTGCCTCCTTGAATGTTGAACAAGGTAAACCCATGGATCGTTATTATTGTCTTTGAAGATTTTGAAGGGAATCGAGCATATTGTGGATGATCTATTGCGTTTCCAGGCAAAACCTACAGGCTCAGGATATCGAATGTTGGACTGCAGAATTCTCTCAATTTCCGCATCCAAAACCCCAGGTTGACGTTGGTAGAAGTGGAGGGAACGCACACTTTGCAAACTTCCTACTCTTCCATCGACCTTCACTTGGGCCAATCATGCTCCGTTTTATTCACGGCTGATCAGCCTGCCCAAGACTATTACATTGTTGTCAATACTCGCTTCTCCAACCAGGTTCTCACCACGACCGGAATCCTTCGTTACAGCAATTCTGCTGGCCCTGCCTCCGGTCCTCCTCCTGGTGGACCAACCATCCAAATTGACTGGTCTTTGAACCAAGCACGCTCATTCAGGACTAACCTTACAGCAAGCGGACCAAGGCCTAACCCTCAGGGGTCGTACCACTATGGTCTCATTAACACCACCAGAACCATCAGACTTGCAAACTCCGCGGGACAAGTTAATGGGAAGCAAAGATATGCGGTTAACAGTGTTTCCTTTGTTCAACCAGACACGCCTCTGAAACTTGCTGACTCTTTCAAAATTGGAGGAGTCTTCCGCCCCGGAAGCATATCGGATAATCCTTATGGTGGAGGGATATACCTTGACACTTCAGTTCTGAATGCTGACTATAGGGCTTTTCTCGAGATCGTATTTCAGAATGATGAAGATATCGTACAGAGCTGGCATCTCAATGGCTACTCTTTCTTTGTTGTTGGGTAAGCAGTGCACTAAGCACATCATTTTTTTTCGCCTAAAAACATACATCCAAAAGACAAACTCATGCCTGCAATCGTGCTTAATATATACGTTGGTTTGAACATATATTGAATTGCAGTATGGACGGAGGGCAATGGACATTGGCTAGTCGGAATGGATACAACCTCCGGGATGCCGTTGCACGTTGTACCACTCAGGTAACAAAATCAACCATCCTTTTCTCCTTTATATCTATATTAAAACCCACTTTTCATATCAAATACTTGATATATATGTATATGTATATCCGGCGAATGCTTGCAGGTGTATCCTAAATCATGGACAGCAATATATGTGGCACTTGACAATGTAGGAATGTGGAACTTGAGATCCGAGTATTGGGCTAGACAGTACCTTGGGCAACAGCTTTACTTGCGTGTATACACAGACTCAACATCTCTCAGGGATGAGTTCCCCATCCCCAAGAATGCTCTCCTCTGCGGTAGGGCAGTCGGTCGAACCACCCGTCCCCTGTAAGCCACCACACAACAAAGAAGTTTGGGTGATTCATGGATGAAGATGATTGAGGAGACTAGGGGTTTGCTTCACCCTCGATATATATTACCATATAATATAGCATATGCTCATTGTGTTGTGGTTGGCATGTATTATTAGAACTTTATTATTAATGGACCTCAACTCGAGGTCGCATTCTTTCTTTATTTTTTAATCAGATCTAAAATACCTTAGTATTATTTAAGGTTCCAACCATGAATGAATGTTACTATCATTATTATTCGATTACTGCTTTGACGTGCGAAGGAACAGAGATAAAATAAGCAGCCATTAGTTTTCCTAGAGAAGATGTATTTATGTCGAAGTTTCAGACATCAGGAAAAGATTTTAATATTGGAAAGCAGTACTAAGCAATAGCGAATACATCTAATTAGTGTATGAATATACACTGTGCTAAAGTTTATATTTGTTTTCGGTTTGAATCGAGTATCTTTAACATATAAAAGCCCATTAATCATGGGTTGAATTAATCATGGGTTGATAGTCAGCCTTCTTCTCAACAATATTTTTGTACTAAAAAATAATGTTGTACTAAAAAATAATGTTGAATCGAGTTATCTTTTAACATATAAAAGCCCATTACATTTATTACATTACATTATAAATAGCTAGTAAAACATCCCAAACAAGCACAATTTAGCTGCTTGCATTTATTACATTATATTCTCAAATGCTAAGAATCTGTGATGTTCAATAAGTTTCAAAGTATCAACTTTTATTTACAAATTTCCCATTCAGCAACTTACCCATTTACGAGATTTGCACTTTGAAGCAGCAGTTATAACACTAAGTTGGCTTACAACAATTTACCCTCCGACTAAAATAACAAACTTGAGGCGTCCAAAGCTTAGAAGCTTTTTAACTATTCTTATTTGTGGAACGTATACAGAGTTGATTTATAGAGAAGCTGCTAATCGATGGAGTTGAACATAGCCTGCCAGCACCGCTCGATTCCTTTCTTTCACCTTTACCTGATATATGACCCTGCAGATGCACCAGAATCAGATCTTCATTCATTTGAATAGTAACAGAAAAAGATATAAAACAAGAAAGAAGTGCACTTCAAGTCTTCGATCCACATCTCAGTTATCAGTGCTTCATCGGGATACACATGTAAAAGGAATCGCGCAAAGATGCTTTTGATCATGTCTGGATCTTCCCTGCAAATACATTTGATGATGGCCCGTACTGCAAACCCGAGGGTGCACAATCCATGCAAAATTGGCCTCGAGAATCTATGAACATGGGTTAACGAAGCCTAAATCAACATAGAAGCTTGGGAAGCAAATGAGCTTGGCACAAGTAAAAGAACATCAATTTTTTTATCAAATGCAACATAGCATCAATATAAGAATAAGCATAATTAGCCTTTGGTAACAGCATTGTAGTTAAGTAGTGAGCTAACCCTGCAGCCTTCCCAACCATAGGATCTGAATGGAGAGGATTGTAGTCACCAGATAACCTATACAATAATGCCTGCCAAAGCAAAATAGAAGTTCAAAACTTGTGGAGAAGCTAGTATCATAAAAATGCATCTCAGTACAGGCCCTTGAAGCAGAAGTTGATGTAAAATCAAACTAGTCCACAGACTATAAATTATATATACAAAAAGAGATTATAATCAGAGAACATGTCGTATTATTTTGAAAGCAACACAAATTTTATTAGGAAATAAATTATAATATTGTTGCTACATGCCTGAGATGGTTGGGTACAATCCTCAAATACTGCAAAAGGTTGAGTTTTTGGGATTTTCATAGAAGTCTGATTGACCGGATAGTTCGAGTATGTACAGGGCTTAGATGGATCTGAGAAGCCACCAGCACCCCGTAGGAAAACACTTGTCCTGAGGAATCATTTATACATTAATAAACTGCAGCATGAAATTGTTAGATCAGACTGTTGAGAAAGAGAACTTACCGATTCATGCTTAATAGTTCACCGGACTCTCTCATAACTTCTGGTTTCAAGTTCAAGGACTGAGGCTTTACCTAATATTTCAAGGGAAGGGGAAAACCCCTCAAGATTATTCTTTCGAAACAAACTTGCAGATATCACTTCTCTTTCTATTTCATTTTTTACAGTTTTCCCAAGGTTAACAAAATAAGGAAGCAACCAACAACCGATTTCTATGTGCTTATTACCCTCACAAGTTCACTTTTTAAATACGGTAACATCGATAAAAGCAAACAACTAAGAGAGCAACAGATTTATACTGTCATAAGACAACTTGATCTTTACATTAGTTCAGCTCACTTAATGAGTACAAACCTTTATCATGCAATCCTGCTAAAGTTACTTTGTTGTGTATCTGCAAAAAAAGGTTAATAATAACAATAATTAACACTGGACCTGTCGTATTATACAGCAATTTCAAAACAATTTTCACAGGAAGACTATTTTTAAACCAAAAAGTATGCAGCATCAAATTTATGTGCCAGATGTTCCTTTAAAAGAATTGAGACGAATTTCTAATCTAGGATAGTTGGATATATGTGTACTGAGAAACTTAATTTTGACATTAAACCAGATACATAAAATTCTGAGTTAACCACACATTCAGGCATATTATAGACAACATAGAAGTTGGCAGTATTGTAGACTTACAGAGGCATTTGCAGGAAGTGGCTTGTATATTTCTATGTATTGTTGTCCATGCAACAGAAGACGTGCATCAAACCTGTTAAGAACAAAAATGTAGAAAATTCCAGGAATTTATATTTTAAAGCTTTAAAAAATTGTCAAAATCTTTTAATCAATAAGAGTGAAAACAATTGACGTGATTAATTTTGAGAAAGACAAAAACAGGTATATGATATGAGCTAGAACTTACTGTAAGCTAGGCACAACACTAAGTTCTGACATAACTTCAAGTGAAAATAAAGTAGAAAATGTTGGCAAAACCTGAGAAGCAGGAATTAGGAAAGGTATTATATTATGTCCTATAATTAAACTTACAAGAAACAAGCGCCAATGGCTTGTTACAAGTAGATTAAGACAACTCCACTGCCTCCCAAGCGATGAACACAAAAGGGTTTCTTTTTTACTCAATTCTGGGCAGATTAGGCACATCCCATTTGCAGTTCAAATCAGTTTTAAGAATCCAAATACAATTCCAATTCGCCCTTAATATAACAAGTAAAGCAATATCACGATAAGAAACAAAACACACATTTGCCAAGTAAGAATCAAGGCGGAAAAATCATCTTTAACCTTGATAAACTGCTGCCCGTTTTCATGGTAAACATATTTAAGTTCATTGGCATCAACGGCATCCCGACCACATGCTCCGACACCCAAAGCATAGACAGAGACATCTCTGTGTACAAGGAAACATATCAGATTAAAAGAAGGTGCTGTATAATTAAGTATTGGGGAGGGTAAAGCAGTACCTCTCGGTGTAAGTGAATGTTTTCTGCAAATAAAATTAGGGTAAAAGTCAGATAACAGAAATACTTGGCAAAACATGAAGTTTTAGAACTTGGAATTCCATTGAAGAAAAGGAGATACCTCGCTGAATTTATGAGCAAGAACGAGCTCCGGATTGCAAGCAGAATTATCAGCCATGGGAGCTTCTCAAAGATGATTACCTGAGAGTTAACGGATTAGACTAGAAGCTGCTAAGGTGATGATGATCCGGGGTCAATGAAATTGAAGGGTCAAATGAATCTGATCTATATATATATTCTAGAGGATCAATCTGGGCAGGAGCTTGTTAGTTGAGTAAGTAAATTGGAAGAAATAATTAATATATATAACGTTCGATCTTTTGGTCATTTTAACCTCTAATTTTTTTAGCCCAAAAATTACCTAACGTTTCATTTCGTTTAATTTTCATCCCGTTAGATAGAAACGGTTAGTCAATTAACGGTAAACGTCTGAGGCTGACGTGGCATGTCTGCATGGCATGAGGATGACGTGGAAATGTCACGTGGCATTTTGCTGACGTGAAATTTTTAAAAAATAAAAAATAATTTTTTAAAAAATATATATATTTTAAATATTTTAACCAATCGGATGATGCCACATGGCACTTTGCTGACGTGGCATCATTTGATTGGTTAAAAATATTTTAAAAAAATAAATATTATATATATTAAAAATTCTTAAAATTTTTAAATATTTTTAAAATAGTCCTCAAAATAATAAATCCCTAAATTCAACCACTCCCGTTGGCGTTGACCGCGTTGCCGGCGACGAAATGAAGCATCATCCCCACTCCGAACGACCCACACATCGTTCGTCGTCCGTTCTGCCACTGTTCGTCGTGAATCGTTGAAATAAATCATTCGACGATTTTGCTTTCGTTCAGCGTTTCGCAACGCGTTGGTCGACTTTCGCTGTCGAGATGTTAGAGTAAATGATCGTGATGGTCCGTCGACCGATATGGTGGCCGACGACGTGGCAATCGCCGACAGAATTGGCTCAAATCGGAATTTGGGTTTGAGGGAATTAGGGATTTTGAATTTGAGGGCTATTTTGTGAAATCTAAAAATTTAGGGCATTTTTAAAAAAAATAAAATTTTAAATATATTTTTAATCAATCAGATGATGCCATGTCAGCAAAGTGCCACGTGGCATCATCAGATTGGTTAAAAAATATTTAAATTAATTTTTGAAAATTCCACGTTAGCAAAATGCCATCTGGCATTGCCACGTAATCTCCCCGTGCCATACAGACATGCCACGTCAGCCTCAGGTGTTGACCATTAGTTGATTAACGATTTCCATCCAACGAGAGTGAAAATTAAACGAAAATTAAACGTTAGATGGTTGTTTGGACCCAAAAAGAATAGGGGTCAAAGTGACCAAAAGGTCAAACGTTGGGGGCTACTTTTGACCTTTTGCCTATTAAAAAAATGAAGGAACTATTACGTAGGGTAGGCCGCACGACGTCAAAATTAAAACATATTTATATAATGTTTAAGGTAATATTTATTTATTTTGTTATCTTTTTTTAATATTATTTATTTGATAATACACATATACTTATAATTAAGTTATTTAGGAATTCTTGCGTTATCAAAAAATTAAAAAATTATAAACATATATTATTATGTAATCATACTAATATATTAAAAAATAACTAAACTGCTCGAAATAAATGTTATATATGGCCAATTTAGTGGGATAATCCATTTTAGAACTTTTATTTAGTTATTAGGGTGTTTCAAACTTTATTTGGCAAAATAGGCCAAAATTCATAGTGCCACACGCCATGTGCTCCTAGCGTTCTCGGGCCACGTTGGACCTCGCCATGTGGAGGTGACGAGGTGTTGTGGATTATGGCAGCTCTGACTCAGCAGTTTGTAGCTGATCTGTGCAGGGTAGACCTCGCCATATGCAGGTGGCGAGGTACTATTTAGCATGCATGCAGTCCGGCCAGCTTTAACGTGTATATTATATGAGCCCAAAATCAGTAGGCTTTGGTATTTTCTTACCCTCCTTTTGTCTGTGTTCTAACCCAATTTTAATTGCCAATGTTCTTTTAATTGTTATAGTGCATGTGTATATTATATGATGTGATATATTGATATATGATTGGTTTTATTAATATTTGATCACAAGGTGATGTATGTTTTATTTATACATAATTTATATTATTTTTTATATATAAAATGTAACGTATAGTAAATGTAGTATAATATATAATATAGTTTTTATGTGATAAAGTATGTATATAACGTACGGTTTAAAAATATATAATTTATATAGGATATAATATATATATATATATGTATATACATGACCTTTATAATATATATAATATAGTTTTCTATAAGTATATATAATATACTTTTAGCATGTAATATATTGTTTTAAAGAATTATTAATATCTTTTATAAACATGTTTCTTTTAATTGCAAGTCTTTATATAATTTTATAAAAAGATTATAATATATATAATTTTCTTTTAATATAATATATAATTTTTGAAAGTATAATATATATAGTTTTATAAGGGTTATAATACTTGTAGTTTTTTAAAAAAGTTTATAAAATAATTTTACATCATATTTTTTGTAATATTTGCAAACTTGTTTTAGGCCTAGTTGGGTTGTTTTGGGCCCCTGTGTTGTTAGGCTTAGCTTGCTTACTTTTAGTTTGGGCCATGCGTGCTTATTTAAATTGTTACTAAGTTCTTGTATACCGGAATATATATGTTATGCGATGTCTTTTTATTCGGAAAGAACGACGCTAGTACCAGTTGTAGTAGTGGTGGTTCGGATGTTTCTTCTCGAATATTGAGGCCTTTAAAATATATTCGTTTGTATAACCAAATTTCAATTAAATCGTCACTTTAAGTTCGCAATTTCCAACATTAATGAAGCGGTAATTATTTTTGGTACCAATTTTAGGCGTTGTGGGGTGCTAACCCTTCCTCACACGTAACCGACTCCCGAGCCCTAGAATCTCTGGTTTTGTTTTTCGATGTCCAGTCTACCTTACCCAAGTGACCGGTGGCGACTCTAATTTTATTTCAAAAGCGCGTTTTTAAAAGAAACCCCTTTTAAATAAAATGTTTTCAATAAAAGCGGGAACCCCGGAACCTCTAAGTATTTCAAAAAACGTCACTACAGAATGTAAGGAGACGAGGGATACCAAATTCGATTACCCTCGCTTCAACAAAAATGGGTCATCTTCAAAGAAAGCATACATGGAAATATGGAGTGATGAAGACTCCACCGATGAAGATGAAGTTGCCCATATATGTTTCACGGCCCTCCAAGAGGGAGAGGTAGCTTCTAATTCATCTATTTCAAATTCCTATTCCTTTGATGAATTACAAGAAGCCTACGATGAATTGGTTTTTGAATTTAAAGCTTCACTTTCGAAAAATAAAAAAGTTGATTTTAAAATTGAAAACAAAAAATGATTTGCTTTTAAAAACCAATTTAGAGTTTGAAGCAAAAATCAAAGATTTTGAGCTTAAAGTTTCAAATTTACAAGAATTGTTTCAAACGATGAAAAAGATCATCAAAAGGAAGTTGATGATCTTAAGAAAGAAAAATATTTGATTTCCAATGAACTTCAAAAGAAAAATGATTTTGGAAAATCAAACTTTTATAAAAAAAACAATCTAGTGCCCCTAGATTTGTAAGTGGAAAATGTTTTAGAAGTATTTGGGTCCCAAAAGAACTAATTACTTCAACTAAAAAGGATGAAATTGAAAAATGGATTCCTAAGGGGACAAAATTGTGTGCTACTAACGCCTATGGATCCAAAGCAATTTGGATACCAAAACATTTGTGATTTTCTTGTTTTAGGTGTGATGGAGAATGATCAACAAAGTACAAAATTAAGGGGGAACTCCATACACACATGTAATAACACTTGAAGAAGGAAGGCTTCACATCCTCCCTTTTGGTTCAAGTGTAGCAAAATTTAGTTGAATTTTTTGTTTATTTTAATTTGATTTATTTTTTAATTCAACTAGATTATTATAAATTGTTTGACTAACATTTGATTGATGATTAAGTACGGGGGCATTTTAAAACCAAACCTCTATTGTTATTTTAAACTTAAAGTTACTTAAATTCTTTTTGATATAACAAAAATGGGGAGAAACGATTTGAAAAATTGATTTTTCAAGTGAATAAGGGGGAGCTTTAACTACATTTAAATTTTAAATTCTCTTATTCAAATTTTTAAATACTAAGGGGGAGAATCACAAACAATTTTTCAAGTTGGTTTTATTATATCAAAAAGGGAGATTGTTAGGATATTTGTTTTGATATAATAATTGAAAATTAGTTTTGGACTAAATTGAAAAGATTTTAAGTCCAAACAACTTGAAAATATGTTTGATGGATTTTATAAGGTTTTGGAATGATTTAAAATGTCTTTAAAGTAGCCAAACCTGAGTTTTTCAAGTAACCGTACCGATACGGTATTCCCCGTATCGATTTGCCTTAGGGTTTTAGCTACAATCTATTTGAAACTGCCAAAACCCGTATCGATACAGGGCTTGTCTGTATCGATACGGAGATGGGTCGTTTCAATACGCATATTAGCGTTTCGATACACCTACGTGGAAAAAACCCCAACGGCCAAAACCCTCAAATGGACATTTTCCCAACAGTCTTTTAAATTGTAGACCACACCAATACGATTTTACGCGTATCTATACGCATCATCTGGAAAGAGATCAAAGGCTATTTTATGAAGAACACGTACCGATACGACTACCCACGTATCAATACGGACAGCTCTATAACTGCATTTATTGCGAGAAATAAAGGCCCCAACGGTTCCAATTCAATCCTAACGGTCTCCAACGGCTAGAAGCTCAATTGAGAGTATAAAAGACCTCAAGAAGCATCTGAAGCAATTAATGATCCTCAAGTTAACAATCATATGATCAAGAAATGTCTTAGTGCTCAATTTGTCAAATTTCTTGTATAGACAACACTTGTGAGCTTAATTGTAAATGTACGCTCAAGTGTATTAGGTTTTGGGTGAGTGCTTAAGAGGGTAAACACATACCTTTTAGAGGAATTTCTTGTTTGCTTTGAATTTCTCTTTGTAAAATAGGGTTTACTCAAGCTTTGGGTTAGAAAGCTTTGAGTGTGTAAAGGTTGTCTCTTTAGCTTAAAAAAAGGGAAAAATTCAAGAGTGAATTTGTTGAAATCCTTAGTATGGAAGCTAAGGTAGTGGATGTAGAGCTTGGTTAGAAGTTCGAACCACTCTAAATTCTTTGTGTTTCTTTTCTATCTTTTTGCTTCCACTACCTTCACCCACATTATATCTTCTCCACCACTTGGCAAGTAAAATGGTTGAGGGAATCGAGTCCAACAACACTGCCCATGTCCAGGCCAACAATCCACACCAAACAACTTCTAACCAAATCTCATAATACCCAAACTCATGATTCCACTCAGCCATAGGTCCCAGACGCGTGCTTCCACCATGCTATGCCTGCAACCTTGACTCGCAACCCTTTAAAGCGTAAACTAGCAGTGGCACTATCATTGTCCGAAACAAATATCTAATCTATACGATCAACCTCATTCTTGGCCAACGTATCTACAATGCAATTAGCCTCCCTAAGATGTGGTAAAAACAAACACACGGGGGCTCAAGACATGTCGTATCAATCCGATGAAACCAGTACCCCAACTTCCATGGATGATGCTCACGTTGTAGAATCCAAAAAATCATAATCTTTGAATCTGTTTCAACAATTACAAAATCCATAGCTCTCTATTGCGATCCACGAAGCAAATCTAACGCATAGTCAATAGTGCGTAATTTCGCTAAGAATCGTCAACACCCAACGACCCTGAGAATAACGCCAAAATACACTCATCTGGATCCCGTAAAACCCCACCACAACCTGTTGGTCCTGGCTTACCCCTTGCCAACCCATCCACATCAAATTTCAATACCTCAGGAACAACTGGCCTCTATTCCCCAACTGAAAGCTGCATTATCCCCTTAATCGGTAAAATACAATTCAAAGGGCTCTCCCTCCATTGAGATTCCGCAACCACACACTCTAAAGAATCCGCCTTAACCCAATAAAATGATGGCAATTTAATAAGAGGTACCACTTCACCCAATGTTGCTTTCCTTTTATTAAATATCACATCATTTTGTACAAACTATAACGACCACAACACTGTCGCGCATCCAATTAGCCACCATTGTCTACGCACGGCCGAAAAAAGCTATCATAACTTTGGTGAATAAAAGCAGCCAACGAATATGGCGACACACAAGCAATCGCCCACCAATAAAAAAATACATCCACAAAGCCCTCGTCAAATCACATGCATAAAAAATATGTTCAATGTCATCCTCGCCGCTACCGCAAACAACACACAAACAAAGATGTATCACCTAAAGGAACACCCCCCGCACGAAGTATAGATAACGCCGACAACAGATCCAACATTCGAAACCACAAAAAACATTGTATTTTTGGTGGCACCCCTCATCCCAAACTTTAAGCGCATCCATCCTGTCATCGGATAAGCCAAATGGGTGCATCAAATTAGACAATTCTTTAACCGAAAAAGAACCAAGAACATTCGGCTCCCAAATCAATCTATCCCCCATATTTGGCCAAAGTCTAATATGCTCAATAGAACCGATCAACTCACTTAGCTACCTCGCCTCCAAACCACGTAACGCGCAATTGAAGAACGACTCTTACTCGTGGTACTGGAACGACCCATTACGGGTATAAGACACCACCCACACAATTTTATAGCTGCGGATACACAACATTCAATGGTTCATCACAACAGCAACGATCCTTCCAAAATAACACCCTATGTCCATCGCCAACTTGCCACGAGAACCTATTAAAGCACATGAATCTCTCTATACATTCTTCCTCTTGAACTCTTATGATTTGCCTCCACACTTTTGACATCCAATTCGGCCTCAAAGAGTTGAAATGTCATGACAAAACCTGTGAACCATATTTTACAATAATCAAATTTCGTCACAAATAATTCAGTTCTGAAACATACCTCCATGCCCATTTAGCCAAAAGTGAGATTCCAATAGCGCAAATCTACCACTCCCGAACCACACAATTGCTTTGGTTTACACACCGTTCTCTACCCTACACGGCTCATCTTCCCCTAAGAATTCGATTTTCCCTAAAGAAAAGATCGTCTGATCCTATCAATTACCCGAACCACCCTTTTCGGCATTAAAAATACACCCATATAATACATGGGTAGTGAAGATAATATTGAATTCACCAACATCAGTCTAGCCGCAAAAGATAACGACTTCTTCCTCCACCCCGCAAAACATAACAAAAGCCGCTTCAGATTACGCGCCATGGACACATCACCCGGAAAAAATAACACCGTATCATCAACAAACTGGAGGTGCGATATACTAAACGAAACAGTTATCGAAACCCCTCCCCAAACTCACAGCCCTAACAATAAGAAGGTGCAAAATTTTAGCAACCAACACAAACAAAAGAGACGAAAGAGGATTGCCTTGTCGCAAACCCCTCTCTATCCCAAATTTTCGTGTCACACACCCATTCAACAACACAACCAGCCTTGCCGTCCCAACACATTCCCTAACCCACCTATGCCATCGCTCACCAAATCCCAATAAACTAAGAATATGATCAAGGAACTGTCAATTGACGCATTTATTTACTTTGGCAAAATCGAGCTTCAACACTACACCTCCTTCACCGTTCGCTCTAAACCGTAAGGAATGAAAGACTTCATTTGTTAAAAGAATTCCATCAACGATCTGTCGACCTTGAATGAAAGCCATTTGCGAATCACTCACTATGTTTCCAATTACACATTGTAGATGCGACGCCAAAATTTTTGCCAAAATCTTGTATGTGGAATTAAGCAAGCATATCGGTTGGAAATCACATACCACCAACGGATTCTACTTCTTTGAAATTAATACCACAAATGATGAATTTAATCCCATCGAAAACCGACATGTATCATGAAATGATCGTAACTCCTTTATCACATCATCTTTAAGAAACGCCCAACTTTGTTTATAAAATTCAAAGCTGTAACCGTCAGGCCCCGCCACTTTCGCACCATCACTACCACTCACGGCCAAAACCTACCTCCTATTGCTCGCGCTGTTCGTCCGTGATGCACTGACAATTCACCTCAATCTCCAATGAATCGGACACATTTGGTTGCACAAAATGCTTCTTAAAAGCACGGCTCACATGTCTCTTAAGAACTAACGGAGTCGTAACCCAACGCCCATTGATCTTCAGACTCCGAATCACATTCCGCAACCCTTTTACTTTTGCAAACCTCTAAAAAATGTGTATTTCTATCATCTAATGGCAACCATATGGCTCGATATTTTTGACTCCAAATAGACTCATGATAGCGTAGCAATCTCCACAAATTACACTGTAGCATTCTCTTCTCCCCATTAAACTCCCCGAGCCCCCTATCCCCAACACTACGATTATCCAAATCCTCCAATAAATTTGTCGTTACCTCAATCTGAAGTTCAATGTCGAGAAACATCTGCATTTGTTTCAACTTATCCACAAATGACAACTCAGGACTATTTTCCGTTATGCGCTACCATTCCAAACCAAAGAGCCGAACATTTCCTTTCCGTTCCAGCCAACAATTTAAAAATCTAAATGGTTTCGGCCTCTAGTCCACACAATCACCCGTAAGCCTAATCGGCGAGTGATCTGAAATCCCTCGCGGCAAATTACGTTGTTCTAAACCATTAAACCTATCCACCCATTCTGATGAAACCACGAACCTATCCAATCGACTTCCTTTGTTCCCATTACCAAACCATATGAATTTTTTGCCCGTCATTGGTAAGTCAATCAAACCCGCATCCTCCAAAAATAGAGTAAACGCCTCCATACCTCGCCTTTCCCCCACACATCCACGACGCTCTTTCATACTTTTCACCACATTAATATGTTGGCACGTCCCAACCATTCACAACACCACTCAAATTTGCCCAAAGGCACTGCTGATCAAATAGGCCACATAGAGCATACACCGCAACCATGCCACAATCTCATTGTCCATGAACCCAAGAACCTTGCAACACAATGAAATTATGACCAATACTCTGAGAAATAAGATTAAATTTAGACGTTTCCCATATCACAAGGATGCCACCCGACCTACCAATAGATGGTGAAAAATAGAATTGAAAAGCATCTGTATACCATACCTTCTTCACTGCATATTCAAAAATCAACTCCATTTTTGTTTCTAATAGAAATACCTTCTGAATACGTTGTTGTCGCATAATTACTTGAGCTATTTTTCTCTTTGTCACCGAGCCCAAGCCCCTTACGTTCTATGATAATATCCTCATCCCACCATCGCACTCCCTTTCTCTATAATTCTCGCAATCTCACGGATAATATTCTGCTCATTACCCACAGCTTCCGTGCCAATCAATTTCCCAAATTCAACCACATCTCTTGCCTCTTTTAAAATGATATCACGCCTTTGAGACTCACTCAAATTACAACCGTTAGCATCAATTGAGTGTGGATCCATATCAGCCTTCACTTTACGTGGTCGTCCCTTCGGGGTTTTTTTTGTGGTCGCGGCACCTTTCCACGTTGCTTTGTATTCGAAATCAGACTATAAACCATGTCTGAAATCTGCCTCGGATGAGTGCAATTGTCCATGTGAGCATTCATCTCCAGAATATTATCACAATCCTTATCCAATCCCTTATTTTTTGAATTCACCCTTTCTCTTCCTTCATTCATCGCACACTCCTTATCCCAATCCAATTCTAAACAACCACAGGCACTTGCCTCACACCCTCCCCCATCTCGTCCAACTAATGCCACCATTTCATCCGATACCAAATCCAGTTGTGTCGACAACTTATGTCCATCCCCTTTTCTTGGTGGACACAACGACATTTCCTGCCATAAAACCATGGCACAAATCGCATCACTTCTCTCTAATTTCATACCTTGGCTCACCTGTTCCTTCTCTCGATTCAAGGTCTCACCGCGATTATCCCTTCCCAATTCTAGAATCAAATTCCTATTCATGGCCTCTGCCTTCCCCTCAGTTACATAATCCCTCAACCTCTCATGTCGCACCTCAACTCAAGTATGGTTAACATTCTCCATTGACCCCTCCCGAACACTACTCTCGCCTCCAAACTTGCACCTTCATCGCAACTGTCACATTTGCAAGTATTAATTTTATGAAGGAAAATCTCCTCTCCCGAAATATGAACTCTAAAAATCTTATTTTTGAACCTTTAAATCTAGAATTTTCTCAATTCGTTCCAACGACTATGTTTCAATCAAAATACGACCTCGTTCAAACGAAGAGAGTGCAAGTGTCTCATCTTCCACCGTAATAACCCTACCTCAATCCTCTCGAAAGTTTCTCGTGGATGGTGTCTCATCTTCCACTGCTGGTATAAGGGTGGATCACCATCCAGTCATTAGGACGTGCAAACAATTAATTAATTTTTTTTTTCTTTCAATTCTCTCCTCCCTCAATTCTTTATTTTCCTCGAACATCGAAAATTCATGGTAGCAGTGGGCCAAGTTGTTCAAGCATGGAAAGCAATCGAGTTTTGTCTGGGTTCAGGGCCAGTGATATTGCTGTCATAAATTTTGTTAACGGGATTAAATTACAAATATGGGCTCAGATGCTACACTGTTTTACGTTTTGGGCAAAGGAGGTCATTGGCCTATCTATTCGCAGAAGTTCACTGACTCATCTCAACTAATCAGAGCTCAAACTTTGCTTTACAATGTTACCAAATAAGATCAATTTGATGAGATTTAATTAAAAATGTCATTGAACCATAAAAAATTAATAAAAACTTTATATTACAAGAACAGATCAAGAAAATAGATTGACATAACATAAATATTATACATAGTCAGATGTATTTGAAAATTTACTCGATAATTAGATTTGAATGTAATATATACATATATATATTATGAATAGTCCGAAAGTGATTACAATATAGTATTTGTTCGTGTATATGCTAGTTTAATCATTTGACAATACACATATATTGCAAGCAAAATAATTTGAACCAGAATCTCTTAAGATGAACATCATCCATTTTTTTACCGGGTCGACTTGTTTGATTCCAATCATCACGCAAAACATTCAACGCTTCATCGGAAGAATTAAACACATGCAAGCCCAACAGCTTCTTCACCGCTCTAGTTACAGTGAATCTAACTAATTAAATGTGTTAAAAAATAATTATTAGTGATATATTTGACAAGTCATTATAATCTAAAAGAAGCTAAAATTAGTATAAAAATAATAATAACAAATCAGATGAATTTTAATCAAAACATTAAACCTACATAAAAGAAATTAATAAAAATGTTACATTACAAAAACGAGTCACGAGCTACGAATTTTATCAAACCATTTAATCTCCAAACGATGACTAAATATGAAAACCCTAATACTGTTATAAAGCACATTTCTTACACCTACACCTGCTATATTTGCTTTTTTTACTGTTAAAATCCCATACATCCTCTTTTGTTCACTTAAAATCCATTTCCCAGGCCAGTACTATGCTCTCTATTTTTTGCATTCCTCCCTCCACAAATCCATAAAGGAAGCTCAATAATTTTACCATCCCAGTTCAGACAGAAAGGAAAGGAAAGGTAAGAGGAAAAGTTGATAAAAAAGAGAAAATATCGCCATCAATTTACCATTGCTTGATGTTTTCCTACGCGGACTGCAATCTCCAAAGGCCTGTACGTGGGGATCATGTTTACTTTTGTTTATTTGACAGTACGTAGAAAACATATCCCGTACAGGGGCTGGTTGCCCAGGAATAAAAAGACCTCAACACTACTGAAGTACATATATGATTTAATACGTAAATAAAGTAATAGATACATAACTGACATTGTGTAATGGTGGCAATCAATCATGCATGGGACCATGGACATAAATTAGTAATAGTATTAGTATTATTTTCTTAATTTGATAGTAACCTGATAATTAATTTATTCAAACTGATTATATCTGCATTCTGCACACAACACACAGTATCAGACAAAGCTATTTCCATAAACGAAAAAGCTAAATTTCAAGACATCATTTGGGTGTCATGAAACTCTGACAAAATCTTCTTATTTCTGTCCTTTGGATTTAGGGTTTACCGGGATTTTTTCATATCAATTCATGGTTCTTTACTGAAGGGAAGATTTGAGGGAGAAAAGTAGGTAGGGAATTGCAAAAACAGTCAAATCCTCACAAGAAGAAATACATAGAAGGTTTATGCATGTTGCTCACCTCCTTAGAGGCTTAGACCTCAGGAGTGGGTACATACCTGCTGAAATCAAACCCTGCAAACGCCAGAAAAAGGGTCAGAAACTACCATGGAAAAACAGCATACAAAAGAGTAAAACTTAACAATTATACAAATGGATGAAGATATAAAATCACAGACACAGCCCCTGCCATGCATTGTAATTCGTAAGTTAACTGGATCCATCCTTTTCCAAGGGAAGAAATACATCACAAGGGTTTTACAAAGAGAAGCCAACAGAGCCCAGTTGGCAGTATGCCCACCTCCATGAAAGAACACGGAAGGGGGTTGTTCTATATACTTTGCGAGGTGGACAGAATGCCAATGAACTCTGTAAGAAGCCCTTTGCCAAACCTCCAGGAAACACTCCTTGTTTTCACCGGTCTGAAGGAAAAGAGAAGATCTGAGTTAGGGTTGATAAGTTGTCCTATTTAAAGAGGAGAAAGGGGGAGGTTTCAGACTGGAAAAGATTACAAGTAATAATCAGATTGGATGGTTGAGGAAGAGAGTCAGAGTCAGAAGGCTGATCATCATGGTTATTCTCTTCATCTCAAGCTTCCCTCGTTACTGGTGAAAAACTCCCACCCCTCCCTTCCCTTCAGTCTTTTCTGATGAACACGGCCTCGTTATGCACCAAATACACACTCTCGCTCGCTCTCTGAAACTGGAGTAAAAGGCTGCTTAAGCTTAAGTAATAGACTTCTTGGTTACTTTCAGACCAAATGATGATAAAACTAGATCAGCTTTGTTTTTGAGTGGGAAAACAAACTTGGCCTTTGATTTTTCCTACAACTTTATGATCGTTACCGTTACATCTTTTAGAAGCTGACCAGGCAAGTACCTTTTCTACCCATGGGATGTTGAGGGAGATAACTATGATGTGTCTACCGTACAATAAGATACGGTGCGATTATTGTGCGACTTCAACTGAAAATATTATACTATTTGATAATATTTTCGGTTGATGGTAAGTATCGAAACTTAACTTCAAGTATGAATACTTTTATCGCTTCTGAAAATATTTAAAGTTTTTAAAAGTACCAAAAATGTTATAAAAAATGTAATACTTTTAGTTTCGTGTTTCGGAATTTGTAACATTTTCAGTTGGTGTAGCACCGTAGCCGTACCGTAGAACTACCCAATAACTAGTTAATGGCATGCCCTTGACTATGATGTCTCTAATGGGGCAAAACACGATACGATCAAAAAATTAAATTATTTGACTTGACTAGATGTAAAAATATTTATTTGTACTCGATTCGTCATTTCACAAACTTGAGTCGACCGGAAACAATTTCAAATAAAGTTTGAGTTATAAAATGAAAATTTAAATACTCAAAATTTTTAGTAATTAGTAGATCAAGTTTTAAGTTCAAGTCGAGTCTCTCTATTCTACATGATATATATTTTTATATATAACACATGCTAAAATATGAAGATATATATATATATATGTATTGCTTATGGTTATAGAAAAACCGTTTAAACTATAACGAATTAGTATAATAACATTATATATGTTCACAATTAAATTTGAACGAAAACTCAATCAACTCGATTTGAAAAGTTTCAAATAAAGTTTAAATTATAAAATATGACTATTTAACTCGACTAATTTAAAACTTTTTGACTCGACTGGACTCGATTGATGTTGACCCTAAATGTCTCCATTTTAAAGTTTTTTTTTAACAATGACATCCAAATTTTATTAACCAACATGAAAGATATTACAAATACAATGTATCAAAAAGAGAGTAAAATGAGAAAAGTCCACTAAAAATCTCGTACAAATGTGCAAAGAAAAACAAACACTTCCATGAAGATTAACATACCATCAAAACCCAGAAATTTCCGTGAATTTCCTTATCTCTAGCCAAACGAGACACTTTTACGGGATGATATGAGTGGTGGGCAAACCAAACTATCACGCAGATCACTCTGCTACATAGTTATGATTACATCGACTAATAAACGAGTGGGGATCAATCTTTTCTATGACCACAGACAAAATCAAATCAGAAAACTAGTATTGTGAGAATCTCTATGCGAGCACCAAATGACCGCTAAGATATGCTGAAATTGTGTCAAACGACATGTGAAACGAACCATAAAAGCCAATGAAAAGCGTGTCAACAAAGGTAGAGAAAATGTGTGCCATAAGAGCATATATTCTCATTAAAAATAAAAAAAAAACTTAAGAAAATTAAAAGCATAAATAAGATGTGAAAAAACAAGAGAAATAATGAGCATCGACGGTCGGCAACCAATACTAATGTTAGTATCGCCGACAATAAAAAAAAGAATATGAGAAAGCCTAGCCGCGCTTATGGGTAACGAGAGAAAAAAAAAAGGTTTTGAGAGTATGAAAAGGATTTTTTTTGACTTCATTTTTAAAGTTGGGACAAATTAAAGGAATATTGCCCTTTGGAACTAAATTTAGGAAAAAAAGTCTTTAAGTTTTATTTTAAAAATTACAACAAATTGAACAGTGAGGTGGAATACTCGACCTGCATGTGGCGTCCTGTGTATGTTTAATATTTTTATAATGTAAAGTGTTCAGTACTTGACAACTTTGTACATGGCAGCTTTGGAATTCTCTGCCTCTTTTCGGTGCTCTTATGTATACTCTACTTTAAAAATTAGATTTAAGGTTTAGGGTTAAGATTTGTAGTTAGAGTTTAAGAAATTTAGGGTAGGGTGTTTTTTTAAGATGTAGAGTGTAGGGTTTAAAATTTAAAATTTAGAGTTAAAGTTTAATTTTTTTTAAATTTTAGAACATAAAAACGGCACCGAAAAAATAACATTTATATATCTATGGATAAGCGAAATCTCCCAATAATGTTCGTTTGTTTGAGAAGATGACACCTAGCTAGAACAGCCGGTGCATACTTACGAGTTACGATTCTCTTCCATTACCGGGTATTTATGGATATTTGCTTGTATTGTAAAAGTGTTACACCTAGCCAATTATTCATGGATACTACATTTATCCTGTATTTATGGATATTTACCAAGTATTTATGTTTTACCATCCTTTATGTACTTTTAATTTTTATATTTTTTATTAGGGTATATTATATTTGATGAGTTTATCACGCTCGATGAGCACTGATGATAAATACTATTAAATTAATTTATAAATGTTAAAAATTTAAAAGACTCAACGTGTAATTATAAATTATTTAAATAAATAATTATAAATTATTTAAAATAAAATATTAATTAAATTATTTTTTATATATAAAATATTTTTAATCTTTTTTTTAAAATAATTAGATCAAATATCAATCTTAGTCAATTTAAAAATAAAAAACCGTAAACTCAATACCCTAAACTCTAAGCTATAAACCATAAACCCTAAATTTGAAAATTAAGTTTAGAGATTTAAGTTTAGGGTTTATGGTTTCTAGTTTAGTGTTTAGTAGTTGATATTTGATCCAATTATTTTTAAAAAATATTAAAATATATATATATATAAATTAATTTAATTAATATTTTATTTTAAATAATTTATAATTATATATTTAAATAATTTATAACTATAAGTTTAGTCCTTAAAATTTTTAATTTTTATTAATTAATTTAATAATACCCAACAATACTTATTATTAGTGGAGTTTAATAGTACTCGTTGAGCGTGATAGAATTTTTTATATTATATACGTTGTCTCTCTCCTTCTTATACTATAATCTCAGTACCTTAGAAAGTCAATACATCAAATTATTTTATAAAATTTTATTATTATTGTTTTTATTTTTAGTTTTCTTTCCCTTTTTCAAAGGAATGAATTGATTTACACACATATCCACGCTTAAATCTTTTTTTCTTCCTCTTCTTTTATTTTTTTTCATTTTTTCTCGCTGTTTGGTATGTTGGTATATTTCATTGGCCCATTCATTAAAAGTCTCTCTCAGATGATGATGATTAGTTTTTTTTTCTTTTTTTCTCGAATTAATTATCTAGTAATTTTATTTTTGAGTTTCGGTCTTATAGATCTTTCGTTTCTTTCGGCAGTAATCAAAGTTTATTATTTTTACCAGTAGTAGACCTCATGAGACATCATCCCTGCCCTGAATTGACATGCAATTGAAGATGGTAATGTTGGCTCCGATTGTGCTTCGATTCTTGTTTTTGAAACTGTTTGACTTCGATTGTGCTTCGATTTTTGTTGTGTTTGTGTTTTTTTTTTTTTCTATTTTCGTTTTTGTTCATCAATGTTTCTTTTGATGTTTTCGTTTGTTGCTTCCTTAAAGTTACTGTTCACATATTTTATGTCGTTTTGTATTTGTATATATTTTATTTAAATAAAAGAAGCCGGGGTTTATGTTGTAAAAAGAAAAATCATAATATTATATTTAAATAATTTAGGCATACATGTGGATGGAAAAAATAGGGGAAGATTTCATATTTATTTTCTATTGATATTATCCATCACATTTTTATTATATTTATTTATATTCCAAATTTAGATTGGATTAATATAATAAAATTGATATTATCAATATTTTATATTAAAGGTTTGACCCTTAATCGTTGACACAATTAATTACTAAAAATTAATTTTTCATTATTTGAGATATCATGCATTGAACCGGCACTCGAACGCCGTCTGTAAAAGCTATATGCAAAAGCATTGAAAGCGGGATATGATGCCAAAATTTTGACGATAGAACTGAAGAAGCAGAAACAACTTTCCGTTCGCCTCTAGTTTAATGCCCTCAATCTAAGCTTTGTTGGAAAGAAAGTTGATGCGCTTAGTTCCCTACGCTCTGTTCTATTTCGAGTGTCTTAACTTTTAGTCTCCCACTACATTCTTTTGCTTAGCTTTTATGCTACGGTGCGATTGTGGGGACAATGCGATCCTTTCTGCAAATTAGTGAGTACCCGAAACACAATATACTTTGATTAAAACAAACACCAAAGCGTCTAATTATTTCATGCAACTTTCATCCCAAGGTGCAGTTTGAACCGATTTAATCCGGGACTAAAAATCAATTGAATAAATATTAAATGAAAGTTCTTTATCATTACTCCAACGGATTAGTTAAGATCTGGTTATGATCTTCGTATATGACAATTTAGATTATTAGAGTGAAACAACAAAACCGGTTCATAAATAATAAAATGATTATTACTAGTACTTCTTTTTCGAGGCTATGCATCCATGATTATTGGCTGTAGCAAAGCAAAGCTAAACCCTCCAATTTCACTTTTGATGCATGCGGACCACCTCTCCATTCTCATGCACCTCATCATTATTCTTTTTTTCTTTTTTCTGGTGAACATGTTGCTGCAGTACTTTTTGTTTATAATGGTACGTAGTAAGAATCTTTACATTATATAATACTATACAAATATGCAGTATATGTAGGCAAATGTTTGTAGTCTCATCTTCTGACATCTGGCAGCAGGCTTTATCTACAAATGGAGCTGAGTTCTAATTGGAAAACATTGGCTAAGGCTAAATAAGGCGATGATTGAGTTGGGTAGGTAAAAGAAAAGAGGTTTTTTGAGTTTGCAAACATAGATAAAAGAAATTGCAGATGTTAAGAGATTTCGATCACGTGAGAGAGATAGTGTGATTTGTTGTGAATATGGGATTATGAGTGTTTTGGGCAGGCAATCCCATAAAATATTGCAGAAAGATCATGTCATGCTGTGTTGGATAGAGAAGCAAATGTGGCGGGGAAGAAGATTTTCTTTGTATTTAGTTTCAAAACATGAATGATGGTGGCCATGACCATATGTATATTTATTTATATGGCTATATGATTGATGATACAAGTGAGTCTTTTTCCAGCTCAATTGGCATGTGACTTGGACTCTATTCCACCACACATTCTCACTTTTAATATGCACTCTACCTGCAATATGTATGTATGTATGTATGTATGTATGTATGCTTCTTTTGTGCCACAATGCATAGTATGTATAAACAGGGTTTCCTTATCATTTGCTGGTGCTTTCTGTAGGCTAATGTGAAGTTGAGCATCAATTTGTCTGATATAATACAGGTCTCACTTTCTCACATTCTATGGGACCTAACTCCCATAACATTGCCTTCTCTTTTACCAGAATATTTATGATTCCCTTCATGTGTTGTTCTGTTACCAATTCTTTGCTACTGTTGTGGCGTTGAAAACTTGCCTAGAGCTCCTTTCTGTGTTTTAGATCATATGTTTTTTTTTCGTATTACAATCGATATTTAGTGATTTTTTTTCTCTATCCTTTCCTTTTGATTTACGATCGTTAGTTTGCCGTTATCCCGCCGTATTTCATAATCTTAATGTCTCCTTGACTGATATAATCAATTTTCAGCCTCCCTACTGCAAAAGCATATGGAGCCCCTTCAAGTCACTTGTCTGGCAATTGTTTATGAGAGTGAATAGATATGTATCAACATCAGGAACAAAATGCAAGGCTAATTGAAGATGCTATAAAATTTTATTGATGGTAAATGTAGTTAATTTCTGAGACATAATACTTTCCAAAGTAAATTTGGAGATGGGATGGCTTTATTTAATATTGTGAAATGTAAAGAGTAGCCATCATGCCTGAACGGGATGCCTAATGCCTTGCACCACATTCCCGATACCAAAGGGATTAGCAATGAAAGGAAATAAGGATGAGGAATCATTGCTTTTGCCACACTGCATATCGGTGTCCGCTGGTTGCTAGACTCCACTCTCTGCCAGTTGGACACCATGAACCATCTCCAATCTTCATGCATACTTTGTCTCCAATCATTGCAGAATACAGGTTGTTCTGGGACTCCAGGATCCTGAGAGATGAACGGTTGTGGATATCTTGACGCCTTCGAATGTTCATCTTCACGCATGCATACAAAAAATTTAGGAAAGCATTCATTGGGAAAATGTTTGCTTGCAAATTAATGGTTGTGTGGTATATCATACCAATTTAGCAATCTGCTCATGAATGGAATCACCCCAATCATAAAAGTGATCGTAGAACACTGTTGGTATGCCTGGATGTGTAAGTATGTACGCATAACCCTGTAGGAAGGAACATACAGAGTCAATAATATGCGCGTGTGCGTATAACCACAACTAGCTCACGGGAAATTATGATGCAAATTGAAAATCATCTTGTGTTGTTTGCTACAAACTTCCACTCATACCTCCATAATATGATTTGAGGGGAAAGGCCAATGAGCCTGCAAGAATAAAACAATTGGCAGGTGAGTAGATTCCAGATTGAGAAGATGCAGGTTCAGAAAATATTACCATAACTTGTAGTACCTGTGTTGAGCCTGTGTCATGGTTATCGATAAATGTGACAGCCCTAGAGGGCCACCAGCCAACTACACCCGGTGGCTTCCCTTGAGGGTCACACAGACGCCAGAACTGCCCCTTTACAGCCTCCTGGAAAGTTACAAATAAGTAAATATCAAAACAAATGCATAAAAAACATCAGGAAATTTGGTGCTGCAATAGGCTAAAACGCAGTTCCTTTCTCTTGGAAAATTAGTAATGTTATATTTTCTATCATACCTGAAGAATCCCCTTGGTTGTGAAGTCAAATGCAGATGAAAGCTGTCCCGTGGCATCAATCCAATTAATGATCCTTTGTCTATGGCTATCTGTAGTAGAGGTTGTGAATATAATGTAATAAGATATAACATGTCGGATACCAACAACATTCGTATATAAACAATCAGCTTGGTTATAGTCTTTTATGGAAGATCTCAGATATGAGAAAACAGATCAAGAGCATTACCTTGGTTATAGTCTAATCCATATCCATTATAGTTGCAAGAATCCCAATATTCCCCAACAGAAAATATAGGCTTAGCTTCTTCAATATATTCTTTGACATACTTCGCTGAGTAACTGAAGCGAAACATTGTAGCAACATCAATATACTGAAATGGAAAGCAGATAAATTTTAGAGAGAACAATAACATACTAGTGCAGCATTGTTATTACCCCCTTGCAAAATCGAAGCGAAAATCTTGAAAGCCAACATTACGTAACCACTTCAGCCACCCTATGATGTCCTTACGAACGAAATGTTGGCTGTGATCAATATTTGGAACCCCATTGAAGTTGTCTCCTGTGCTTTTGTTACCCTGAGAGAGACATTTGAGGTAAAAACATATCTTACATTACAGTTTATGCGCACAATTACAAAGTATCAAAGAGGCAGTGCAAATATAGAATGTTATGTTACCAATCCACCAGTACACGATGTGACGGCATGTTCATTCCACGCGAGTGGAATTCCATCATAACGGTTATACATTCCCCCATGTCCTTGAGTAGTTCCAATACGATGATTGATTACAATGTCAGCCATTGGTCTAACTTTGTACTGCTTTAGCTTTTGGAGTAAAGCTTTCAACAGCTGCTCAGACCCATATGCAGAATTGAGTGAATAAAGGTTTTGGGGAAGATACCCTGTAACAATACAGGAGGATATATGTACTGATCAGACATGTGCACACTTGATAAGGAAACTAGCTCTTGATTCTATGAAAACTGTTCTCTAACCTTCTGGTGAAAAGGAATGAGTTGCCGGTGGCAACCATACAGATGTAAACCCAGATTTTGCAATGTCAGGAACCTTCTTTTCTAAGTTTCTCCACCAGTCATATTTGTGGGATTCCCAGTTAAAACCCTGTTGAATAAATTAAACAACTTCAAAGTTCTTCCCTTAGCTTGTTATGGAATTCCACTTTCGAAAAGGAGAAAATCATTCCCAGATGAGTAATGATATCGGTCCAATACAGTATAAGAAGTACCATCTTAGATTATAAAACTTACGAATCAGCACATAGAACACCATAGAGCATTTAGGAACTCAACAAAGTCTCCAATTTCCTATAAAAAAGAATGATCACATTTGTCACATTTACCTGCAAAAGGATTTCCCTTCCATTTCGCAACACTGCACCTGAAATTAAATCCAAAAGCATACTTTAGAAGCAATTCGTTTCTTCTGGTCTTTTTCCTTTACAACCCATTTGAGATAAGGAACAAAAACTACCATTTCTTCATCTTAAGAGTTAAGATACCATCATGGATATAATTGTAGCACAGTATAATCCTCATAGATCCTAAGTATTCACAAAAACAAATTCCTCTAAATGGTAGACACGCTTATCAAATTTAGCTGAAATTACTTCATTTTATTTTTACGAGATCAATTAGTGTACTGTAACTAAACTCTGCACATTATAATGGAGATGTGCTATTAAAAAGCATCCTTTTCCAGACCAGCAGGAACATAATTTCAGAACAGGGAAAGCAACCAAATAACAGAAAGAAAAAGCAACATATATATATGAGAAGGGAATGAACAACGTACCCAGATCAGTGGTTTCCTCTGTATTCTGCATTTCAACAAAACGTGACATCAAAGAAAATGGTATATAATAGATTTAAGTACAAAAAAAAAACTGTCATTTTCAAAAGGAAAATCAAAAGGTAATAATAATTGATCGGCGGAAGACAAGACACTTACGTTGTTAACGTTACTGTTACCCATAATAAGTCGACAGGTTGCACTTGCAGCCCAAGTTTAACGCTGGATCGTGCTGAAAATGGAGCAGTGTGAAAGACTCTGCATCCGCAGACAAGTCCAAGTTTATAAACTTCAATTCCGTTTACGTTAAAATGAATGGAGAAACTGAACAGGGGGGCAGAAAAGAGAGAATACCGATCAAAACTGAGGTTACAGTTGCAGGCGATCGCAGCGTGGATTGGCCATGGAGTTCGCGGCCTATAAATACAAGCAAGAGAGGAACAAAGACCCGGGAATCGGAACCATGCAATAGAGATGAGGAAATGGAGGGAATATTGAAATCGTCTTCCACCACCACGTATTCCGAATTTGGCAGAAAAGCAAAAGGTAGTGGGCGGGCGGATGGGTTGAAATGAAGTGATATAGAAAGGGAATCAACTTTCTCAATGGGGAGAGAGAATATATTCATATTTCAACGGCAAACATCAGACGGGCATACAACTTGAGTCGCTGAGTCAGGTCGTTCGATTACGATGTGAGTGAAGGAGAGGAAGAAGTCATGAAGATGAAGAAGGTTAAGGAATCTCGTAAGAAGATCATTGCTTGATGGAATTCAACTCAATTTTTGTGAGAGTTTGTGACCTGAATTGCCCGATGTAACTCGGTCAGAATGCAACATGCAGTTCATACAAGACTATACTTTTTAATAATATTTATGCACGAAGTAAACCTGATTTATTTTGAATTCGTGTACATTGCTTGTAACATGATTTAAATTGTTTCCAAAAAATTTCCTGGGAAACAAACAATCTCAGAGCTAATAAGTTGTTCCAAAAAGAAAGGAAAAAGTGATACAGAATGCCATTGGATCATAGATATTTGGCTTGCTGTATTTTCTCCTTTTTTTCATTCTTTGATGGCTGTAACATGGCAGTTGTGTGTTACTTTAGGATGCTTCGCGTAATCTGCACTATGTTTTGTACGAAGAAGTTGAGTGCCCCAGCCTTGTCTGTCTCCCCTTCTTCAGTCAGTTTGAGTACTCTTACGAAAACTATGGAAGCCTATGTAGTAAGAGCATGGGGAAGGGTTGATCGACATCCAAGGACCTTGCCACCAACGTCCGGAAAGGTCTCCTGCCCAGGCATGGTGCCCACTTTACCACTTCTTGTTACCGAAATGGGGTATTTCAGCAGGTGCCCCTGTAAATGCTGAAACTCGTTGCTCGAGTACCTTTTCCAGTTTTCATCAGCAATGTCGTTCACAGTCTTCACACACTCCAAACTTCCAGGTTCCTTGAACAAATCATTCACCATGTGCATGTGTTCGGCCCACAGTGACATTCTGTACCCATAAACCTGCATGTTAACCGATCGGTTGGCATTATTTCTCCGACATTAAGAGGGAGAATAAATACTTGCATTATAAATAAAACAGCAAGGTGACAAGGACGGGAAAGCTCAAACCTGACCCCACGGATGTCTCTTCCTCTCTTTCCATGTGTAATGGGGTTGACATGCACCAATTGCTATTTCGGTGTCTCTTGAACCAGCCATCGATCGTTGATTGATATTGGCAGAACCCAATATCACATACTCATCATCTACTATCATTCCCTTTGCGTGTACATAAATCATAAACCGTTGGAACCTTAGTGAAGATGAAATCTGAAAATAGTGATGTAACTCAACATTCTTAGCTCCATATGAAGGTCAATTCAAATCGAGTTCTAATACACTACGGAACTTGTTTGATTACCGCGTCACCAGTAGGAGATAACAGGCATGAACGTGACCAAGAATAGTCTGAGGGAAGTTCTTCCCGTTGACCGAGGCAATAGAAATTTAGGTAGTCTTGTGGATGAGAATCCTCCATACTCATAGATTTCAACTCTTTTCCTATGATTCCATACATCATTTTAAATGTCTGTCCCTGAAATATCAACATCGCTATGCTAAGATATAATTATAAGGCCAATAATCTATCATTTCTTGAAAAAAGGGAAAGAAAAAGACCTGCCAAAAGAGAATTTCTTGCACAGATGTTGAAGTAGGGACACCCTCAGGCCACATTGGCATAACAACATAAACTGCAAATCTCTCTTTTGCTCTTATCTTACTAGCAATCTTCAATGCTAACTCCATGGGAATCAAATTATCAGCACCTAACAGTGCCAAAAAAGATCATCTCTCATAAACCGAGACCAAGTAAATTAGACTTCCCCTAACACGAAATGTTCATGATAATTTAAACCGGTTGTCAAATTCACAAAAAAATCTACTTGTGACGAACAGAATGAAATGTTTGAGTGTGAAAATTATGCAAAAAAAGAAGAAGATAGAGGTTACTGAAACCTGCTCTGTAAGATGGCCAAGCATATGATGATCCAATGAAATATTGGTTCTCAATATATATGAAGTGTCGAGCAGCTCGAATTGCCTGGATGTATGCTGTTTGAATGCTCTTGTCTATAACCAGATTTTTTGCACAAACAAGATTCTGTGGTCAAAGGAAGGAATCAAACCATCCATGTTGCAGAAGAATGAAAATTAAGCCATCTATTAAAAGAATTAGGAATTAAAACCTGAAGATCTGCTTGATAAATATCCTTAGGGAACCCTTTCACAGATCCTGAATCTATAGACCGGAAAACCTGCCGGTTTAAAGAACCAGTAAAAGGTTAGATCAAATCAAAGTAGTTTCCTTTGAGGGGCATGTGGCCAGTAGTACCTGAACGTTCCAATTCTCTGAATCTCCTACACTGCAAACCCATAATGAAGGATCATCCTGTGGGATTGTCTGAGAAGGACTTAATATCCAAGAAATTCGATCCAGCTTTAACAAAGATTCTTCATTCTTACTACCCCTTTTGAATCGCCGTCCGAGCTCAGCCCATTTTGTAGCTTTCCTCCAACGCTGCTCAAAGTTCTTAAGTACATCATAAGCAGCCGGCCCTTCAACCTTGCAATGTAAGTCATGCCACGGTTCCCTTGGGCACCTAATTCCTGCCTAACAATTAAAAGAGAAACAAAAGAATCAGTAAGAGCAGTTGATGTCAAGATTATACAAGATGAGGTCCCAACACATACGACCAACACAAATCCAATTTCAGTCAGACTCCTAAGAGTGAAATACTCACAGAATATGTGGGGTTGTGAAAATCCCCTCTGTACACGGTATCAAGGTCCCGAAACAGTCGATGTTCGGGTGTGTCGTAACGACCATCACAAAGGTCCAAACCTCCTAAAAAAGCAGTAATCTTTCGATTATTTCCGGATGCTAGTGAATCCACAATCACACATTTCTGATGGTGCGTAAAGAGGGTTCCAACAACCTGGATTGCATGCCGCTCTAAAGTCAGTACTTGATTCAGTTCCCCCACAATTATGAATTTTAGTTTGGTGTTGGTTAGATGGAAAAATGTGAAAAATAAGATCTGGACCATAGCATAAAGCATGCCTGTTGCTTGAAAATGCTAAGCTTACTGCTGGCATATCGAGGGGACAGCACGCATGTAACGGGAGTGTGCCTGAAGAACTTCCGAGTTTCTTCATCATGTGTTTGCATCACTCCCGCCTGCATTCGAACACAATGACATTTAAACAAGAAACCAAACATTGCTAAAAATTTGCCGAGAATATCCAGAAAAACAGAGCGGAGGAGAATCCGTACGGTGTTGATGAAGAACTTGCTATGGGAAGTCTTGTCGTCCCAAACCAACACCAGAACTCTAACCCCTTCTTCCGATTTGAACTTGAGCAGATCGCCCAAATTCATATCCCCGCCTTTGGGCAGCGGCTTCGACGGTTCTCTCACGAGCTTTACCTCGTGAAAAACGGACCATCCCGTGATGTAAACCAAATGATGCGCTTCCAAAATTGCATGGCAGATATCTTCCCAACACGGTTCGTTCTTGAACACGGTCCCGTTCTCCAGCTCAATCTCCGGCAAATTCGGATTCGTGACGTGCGCGTCTTGGTATAAAGTAATTGAACCTCCGTGCCGGGCGGGGAAATAACAGTTTCCGAACCCGAATCCGTTCGGGTTTGCCACATTTCCATATTTGAAAAGTGGCATTTCCTCGCATTTCGTGAATTTCATTTCCAGGTGAAGCGCGCAGTCGGGTTTTGGCGGTTTCCCGTAAGTGGTTATTAAAGGGAACCAACCCCTAATCATTTCGCCGGCGAGGACATCAGCTGCTTGCACGGTGGCCACTCCTATCAAATCAGCGCCGAACACGTCATTATCCTTAATGAAAAACTCGAATTGATTTGCTGGGTGGGCCAGGGGGATCCTGAAGCGCTCGCTCCAAATGGGGTCTTGCGCATTTGAAATCACGCGCGTCCGAGCCACCGTAGCACCGGCTAGGCAGACCGTTACGTAAGGGTCGCTGGTGATTATCTTACGGGAGCGATGATTCTTCTTCTTTTTATCAAACGGGTCGAATGGCGTGAAGCATCGTCGGAGCCGATCCGACAGTAAATCCATGTTCGGTAAGCAGCGGGCTTCGATGATTTTCAACTCAAGGTCGCCATGCAGACATAAAACAGGGTCCGGGAGATTATCTTCCGACATCGAATCAGATCGAGACGCCATTAAATTATTCGAAAAATTAAGTCGATAAATGTAAAATAACAATGCTAATTATTTATGAAAGTTGTTGATGGATGAAGTTGTCGTTCCCTCCGCATCGGCTATAACCGGAAGAACAACAACCCGCGATCCGGTTTGTCTTCTCCGACCATAGCCAACGGCGATGACCGGCGGCCAAATTGAAAACTAGAAGTTGATGGATATTTTCAATCTTTTTTATATTAATTTTGTTTTTTTCATTTAGTTTGTGCCGAGAAATTTTGTGTCAAGATACACGTGGCTGCCATGAATGAATGTGTGGGTTAGGACATTTGACTATTTATATTTTTTGAAAGAATGGAATTCAGTTCTAGTCGGATTCTGTCGTTCTCAAGGGAGGAGGTTTGCAAGGCGAAGTTCTCTTCACGCCTTGCTTTACGGATTCTACCCAGAAAAACAAAACAACGATGGAATTCAAATTCATCCAATCAATCTACATTTTTGGGAGAAACTGAATTCCCTTCCCCATTGTTGGTAACGATGAGCTTTAACATTTCATTCTTGTCAGCCGCAAGGTGGCAGCGGTGAAGCCGACGTTTCTCAAGTTCACCACCCGCTTACTGAAAATTCCAGTTTCCCGTTCGGCACACGATTTTATATAAAAGGTGCGAAATCACAAAATATTAAGAGTTACGAAATTAAATTGTCAATAAAAAATACAAGAAAATTTAACTGAAATTTTTAAAAGATACAGAGGAATTTAAAATTTTTAGGAGACTCCTCGGCCTATCCCTATTCACCACCCGCTTTCGTTCAAGTTCTTCAAACATCTCGATTATTAGTATTTTGGGAGACTATTATTCAGACAGATTACAATGAAGGCGGAAGTTAATTCAGGTACCGGCATTAATTAAACTCAAACAGTTGAAAGTCGTGAATTTTGGGATTTTTTGTATGAAGGATTGATGTATGATATAGACTTTGAGAACCACATTTATGAATAATAGTCTCATGGGGACTGGGTGGACCCCTGGTTGTAAAAGTTATTCCCCAGCCGACTGTTGAGTGATTGATTATTGTGGTCGAGGGAAGAAAAATATTCATTCATAAATCATACTCCCATGAATATCCTACGAGAGCTGAGTGGATGATTTACTTTTGAGATATTTTAATTGGATTGAGCTATGCACATGTTGAAGTTTTTGGGATATCTCTTACATGAAAGAATTATTGAGGCCATGTATGTGTATTTCCTTGAAAAAAATGAAAACGAAATTGTCTGCTTGTAATGTTAAAACTCCCCCTCTCTCTTGTAGGAATAATCACTCTGTTTAAATCAGTTCCAAATGTAATATTTGTATATGCGATTCAATCGTAAGTGATTTTAAAAAAAAATGTTTTTTTTGTTAGGGAGAAACTGATAAAGAAATTTATTTGCGGCCATACGACAAAAAATACATTAATTTTATAAAATAAGATAATATAGGTGACCAATTAAGAAAGGTGATCTTTAGAGACGGATCTTCTATGTAGCTAACTAGCTATGAAGCCTTAGCTCCCCTAAAATTATAAATATTTGTTTTAACGACCCTTCAAAAAATTAAAAATTCTCTTTATTTATTTCTATGTATAAATGTTATGGCTACCCTAAAATTTAGAAAATTCGTTTTATGCTGTTTCTAAATTTTTAAAAATCCTGTTTATATATACCGTCTCCCCAAAATTTAAAATTTTATTTTAATGATTTTCAAAATTTTCAAAATATTTTAATTTTATAGTTAACTCTTAAATTTTAATGTCAATTTTTACCTGTAGTGATCTTGGTTTCAAGATACTACAGTGAGGTGTTACTCGTGAAGTTGAGATAGTTGATTGTGAGTCCAGATCACCCTTGGAATACGAAATGTTTCGTACAAAATATAAATGGAGTTGTCATTGTCTATTTACGTTAAAAAAAATTGAAATAACTTAGTTTAGAATGTTGATAATGAGATAGTAGTTTATTTTAGGCGAGACACTTTCGGTAATTAATGTGACCAATGGCTTAACCGATGCAATACATGCATATACGTTGCTTGTAACAATTGTTGATCATATTTACGTCAAAAAATGGTTGATCATACTGAATGTGCAATTGAAACTTATTATGATATTTTTTCTTTGAATATGAGTAAGTTTTATAAAAGAGAAAAAAAATTAGAAATACAATAAAAGTATACAATTTATGTAAACAAATTTGATCTAGACATATTTTGAATAACACGAAAATTAACGTTTCTAGATCATAAACATGACCCAACCTAAAAAAGGTAAAAACCTGAATTCAAAGGCTCGGAACAAAATAAATATAAATATCACAAAAACTCGACGATGAAAGGTAAAAACTAATATTAAAAAATGCATATTACAATAATAAGGCACATTGACAATACGATGTTACCCCAACTTAATCGCGAACAAGAACGATGACTGTGAGCTCGTATCCAAATTTAGTTCGAATGTCCAAAACAGGAAGATCAACATGATAATCAAAAGAATGTCATCTTGATCAGTCGTGACGACATCAAATTCAACTATGAAAGAAAATTAAATGAAAAAAGAAACATATAAACAATCGATTAAGAAAAGAAAAACGTGTCAAAAGACAGAAGATACGCACCAAAAGATAGAAAATCGTGTCACAAGGACAAGGTTATTGAATTTAAAAACTAAAAACGAAACAAACAAACAAAAAAATTACTAACAGTTAACAACCAATACTAAAATTGGTGCCGCCGCGTACAATTAAAAAGGAATGAAAAGTTGAGCAGAGAGAGAGAGAGATTGGATTATTATGAAACCTTTTTTTGAGTACTCATTAATCAAGTAAATATAACTTTATCACTATGTTCCTCTTATTTTGTATAATTGATTCTAATTTGTTTTTTTAGAAAAAAATTTTGGTTATCTTCTCAGTTTTCTAGAGAGTTACCATAACTAATTCAGGCTAACTCGTGTTGCACACATGACTTTGGTAGGTGAGTATTTCAGCATGAATTTCCTGCATACACAATGTCTCGAACGCAAGACATGCTTAAGTAATATCAAGTTGCTTACCACTTAGACCAATACCATTGATTGTTTATTTAAATTTTTTAAATTCAAGTGGTTTGATTTTAAACAATATTTTAAATATTTAAGAATATAATAATTTAAAAAATTATCAATTGTTTCTCTAGAGCAAGTGGTTAAAACTTTCAGTTGACACCCTCCCTTAAGTTGTTGGTTAGAAACCTATTAGAAACAAATTATCCCTCCCCTCCCCTCCCCTCCCCTCCCCTTCCCTCCCCTAGGTATAAATTATTTAAAAAAATATTGATTGTTTCAAACAATGACTTGATATAACATTTTAAATTCTCCAAATTGACCGAGTTAAATTTAAATTGCTACACCCTACCATTTTCATGCTTGTTTGTTGGACAAACTTCATAGTTTTTTTCTTTTATTTTAAGGTCACACTCCATAGTCGTTGATGCATGGTTAAGTAACTTAGATTAGATTAGAAGGTTAAATTGGTTGAATATTCTATTTTGGGAAAATAATTACAAAATACCCTCTTTGGATATCATTTGGAAAAATATCCCCATCCAGTACACGTAGGAACATCTCGCATTCTTCTAGGCACAAATTCGAAACTCGCATTCCACCGAACGCGAGTTCCATCTGATAACGGCATGATTTTTTCGGGCGATATGGATGTAACTCGCGTTTGGTGCAACGTGAGTTTGTTACAATCTTGTTGTTAAAACAAGCTTCGACATGCATGTTGTAGGTGAAATTACGGGGTGTTGGGGGATATTATTTCGTATTTTTGAACATTCACGTCATAGTACTGAAACATCTCTTGAAAATGGTGTAAAGATTGGCGCATATAAGGCATTCTAAAGTGTGTATAAATCGCGTTAAAAATGTTATCTCCATGTTTTTTTCCCATGAAGAACAAGCAAACATGGGTCCATAGGCATGTTTAAGTTGATTTTGTGGTATGTTGGGAGATTTTTTTGTTGTTGTTTAACTTTCACGTCGTAATATTGAAAAATATTTTTACAATGGTGCTAAAATTGGCGCGTATAAGGCATCCTAAAGGGTGTAAAAATTGTGTTAAAAATGCTATCTACCCATGTTTTTTCCCATGAAGAACAAGCAAACATGGGTTGATAGGCATGTGTATGGGTCGATAAGTGAAAGGCATAAAGTTGGTGTATGAAATAAGTGAATTCATGGTGTTAAATAGGGGTGTGGGTGAATGAAAATGTAAATTTAAAAATTAAAATCTCAGAAAAGAAAGAGCTTTTAGTCAAATTGATTATTAATTGTTGTGTGAAATGAACATAATAATACTCTAACTATAAACATATATTATTAAATATATATATATATATGTTCCTATATGTACCAAATTGGGGGTATTTTCCAAATGATTTTTGAAGGAGGTGTTTTTCTATTTTTCTCCCAAAAAGGAATATTCAACCAATTTAGCCAAAAGGGAAGATTAAAATTTTACCAGGAACTGGGTAAATTCATGGTGTTAAATAGGGGTGGGATGAGTGAAATGCAGAAAGTTAGTGTGTGAAATGGGTAAATTCATGGTGTTAAATAGGGGTGGGAGTGAATGGGAAAAGTAAATTTAAAATTTAAAATAGCAAAAAACGAAGAGATTTTGGTCAAATTGATTATTGATTGATGTATCTTTTTAGAAAAAAAAAACAGATTGGGCATGCAGTGAATGCCTCTGCAGCTACAACCCTTCTGCAATTCTAACCCTAGCCACCATCATCATCACCAACCCTAAGCCTCTCATCCGACAAAACCCCTAAAATTTGGGATTCAACAGTGGCGACATGGGATTACTCAACAAAATTGATTGGACTGCTCTACAACGGTGAAGAAACTCGCTTCCTTCCAACAACGCGTTATGAAAAGCGTGTAGTATTACAGTGCTGAATAAACACGAAAGTGGTGAAGTATATGTTTACAATGGTGCTAAAATTTACGCGTATATAGCATCCTAAAGGGTACAGAAATTGCGTTACAAAAGGTATGTAAAATAGAAAACGAAGCTTCAAAGATAGTTAAAAATGGTGGCAAAACATTACATGCAGAAGTACAATTAGTTGATTTGACGGTCGGTCCTAAAAGGGCATTTTCTTCTTTCGTGTCTAGTGTTCCTACATCTAGTGCACCGTTTAGGTTGTTCGGTCCGTTCTCGAGAAACCATATCCTCGACACAATGAATCCTAGTTGATATTGGCCGACCTTTTTTTCTTACGGCACAGGGAAAGATCTGGCATATCTTAGGTTCATCGTCAATGATACGACGATCATGTTCATTCTCGATCAGAGGAAACTCGTTTCGGTATACCTTGAATATGTTTTCAAGTCGGTATACCGGATCAACCAGTGTCATGGCGTTAAAATGAATGGATGCACTTGTAGTGAAGGTGTGCGCACACGGGTGCTTGAATGTCTGGAAGATTCTGCAATCGCACGCTCATTGACACAGATCAACCACGTAATTGTTTTGCATTATTCCTTCAAGCGGTCATGAATATTTCGAAACCCGAAAGCGACGTTGGTGACGAGAGAAGTATATCGCACCCATCGCGTTTGCGTGCGCAGTGTATGTTTGAAATTTTGCTGGAGTTCTGGATGGAATTTGTGGCCACCTGCCATCCAGCCCATTGATTGTTTTTCGAGGGTTGCAAAAAGGGTAGCCAATGAGTAATATGTTGCGTTAACAACAGACGTGATAGGTAAATGGCGCGTTCCCTTCAGAGATAAATTGATTGCCTTAGCCAAGTTTGTTTTTATGTGACCATATCGATGACCCTATCATAACATCGCAGCCATTTCTCCCTTGGGATATCAACAAGATAGTCATATCCATCTAATTTTTTATGCTCAACTCTTCCAACAGCTCCTCGACTTGGTTTACCCAGTATACGTTGCCTATTCAATAAAAGATGGAATATTTAATGAGAAAATATAATAAATACAATGATAAATAAAATATAATAACAGTGGAAGCCGTACCCATGTGAAGAACCATTATACGTTCATCATCATTCTTATATCTTTGGCACTCCCCAGAAAAAGTAAAAAATTGGCACTCCTCAGGTACGATACGATCATTATAGTATTTTGGTACAGTTTCTAGTTGCACAACCATCACTAGATTGTATTTCTGCATAATCTTCAGCCATGTTCACAACTTGCTATACGATTCCTCCCACTGCCTATATAGTTGCTGGATGGCACGATATCTTACATACCATGCTTTATCGTATTTAACCGTATACGTGTATATGGATTTAATGGTAGCTATACATATTTGCTTTCACGAGTGGAAAGATGACATCACAAAGCACGTGCACATCCAAGTTAGAATGATCTTGGCTCAGGCTTCCCACTGAGCATGTATGAGGTCCATTGTAGCTCGTTATTTTCCAGAGGTTGTTCAGCCTCTTCAATTGTGATATGGGGACCCTCCAATTACATTCCTTGTACTTGTGGGGACATTCTGTAATATATTTGTCCACCCCAGTTTTCCTCACAGTGGACGTAATTGAGCGTCGTATGTTGTAATGCTTAATCGTAGCTTCTGCGAGTTTTTTATCCTAAAAACCATTCCACGTTGCAGTTCACCCTCATTTTGTTAATTGTACTGCTCCAACAATGGGAATTCTAGAAATTCAGTAGTGTTGAAGCCTTCTATATCCACTATTGTGAAGTGGGATGGTGGGTCATAATACATTGAACAACTATCTACTCTAGTAAAGTTAGGTGGGGTAACATCTTTCTCCTCATCTTCCCCTTATCATCCTTTGAAGTATCGTTTGCATTATCCTCTACATCGACAGGCTCGTCAAGGTCTACTGGTTCTTCAAAAAATAAACCCATCTCGTCGCCATCAGTCCTGACCTCTGTACGCGGTTCTTCATCAGAATTATCCCCTTCAAATCAAAATAGTTCCGCTTCATCAACAACTTGTACATTAATAGGTTATACAACCGTAACCCGATCACAAGATTGCTGACGAGGCCTATCTAGGTCGACAACAGCAGCCGTTGAATGTCTTCCCATAGATGATAAATCATCTACGTTTCGCTCACTAGGGATATAAGTTAAGTGTCGCCCAGTTGAGAAATCATCGAGCAAGTTAAACTCTTCATGGTAAGACAACCCCATAGATGATGACGCCCTTAGACCCGTACCGTATTGATTGTACATTGAGTGTTGGGTTGGTGGCATGTTCAGGTCAAAGTCGAACCTAGCAACGCAAGAATGCCTTGGCATCGAAGTAGAAAATGATGAAGCTTCGTCATTGCTCGTATTTAGTATGTTGAAGCCATGTCGTAGACTTGATGTTGGACTATGAGCATTTGGTTCGATGTTAAGATTTGCTCGTAGTCAATTTAGAACCACATTATGACCTCTAACAAAACCTTCAAAAAATGTTGCAAACAGCTCAATAGGCCATCCCATTGAATACTGAGTATGGCTCTCGATCATCAATTCCACAACACCATTGTCTTGAACATCGAACATTGTGAAATACAGTGGTTCTAACGATATAGGACATTGGTACTTTAATGACTCCAACTTCCTCCCGGAAGCATTGAGAACCTTCCTCGATATTGTGTCCTTTATCGTTTGATACGTGGCTCGCCTTAAAATATTTATCGTAACATTGTTGGGGGACTGAAATACAACACCAACATATGCATCAGGGATCATCTGACCATTGTAGCATACAACATGTAACACCCCCTACCCAGTTTAGTAGTAAACCGGTTGAGGAGTGTTACGGGGAACACTAGAAACATGAACAATTTATTTTTTTCAAACTCGTCACTATTAGACGAGTTGAGTGACTAGCAAGCAAGCAACTTGAGCAATCACATTTGATCATGCAAGCAAGAACATGACTCAATCCTATTAGATGAGTTACTTGACTAGCAAGTAACTTAAGCAAGCATATCTTATCAAACAAGCATGCACACATTTGTTTCTTTAAATATTACCATTTTAGTTTACCATTAGCATTTTCCTTAAGGTTTATCAAATAACATTCGAATGACATAACAAACAAGCATCTTTATTTCATTCCAAGTTACCTATATATGTAGCTAACATTTCATCATACAATCATGGATATATATTTCGTATTCATTATAGGCCTTCATTCGAGTGGTTACCTTCAAAATTCATTCAAGGTTAGTTACTACTTCATTAAATGATCATACATGAAAGGTATTCGAATAAAACACTTAAACTACAAGTATTGATATCATCCTTGTTTATTCTAGGTGAGCAGAGAACTAGCAAGGCACATAGACATCATATTCAATTGCACAAGCATGGACAAGTTCTTATTCATTATAAGTTACCACTTTAATTATTCACTTTCGAATCTAAGTTCATGTGATCATATCATTCGAATAGCTTACCTAGACTAGCATGTGTTCATTTTAACTTCATTTCATCACGTTTCATTCAAGACATGTAACCAATTCATGTAGGTTTGACTAAGCATAATCATGTGTACATATATTCGAACATCTCTATTCAAGCATGTAAAGATTCATTCCTTACCATTCAGCAACTATAATTCTCAAGCACATCATGAATCACTTGTATCATTCAATCTCAATTATGCGTAGCTCATATATCTTATAACAATAGTTAACAATGTTACAATGGTATGCTCAATTCACATTAATTAGACATGGTCATGAAGGTTATTATATTCCAGACTTGCAACATTCATGTAGATTCGACTAAACAAGTTCATTTAGTGTACACATTCGAATCATAGCCTTACAAAACATTAGAGGTCGAATCATATTTATATTCCAGCTTCCAAACATACAAAATGCATGAACTAGCCTTAGCTATAAACAAGACTAGGTGCCACCAACAACTAGGAGTAATACAAAACAAGTATGGATTCATACTCAAGATCCACTTGTGTCTTGCTTCAGGCTCAAGAAATCTAACTTCAAGATCAAGAAAGTGTTTAGAACACCTAACCTGTTGGTTGGGAAGAAAGGAAAAAAGAGTGGTAAGTACAATTTGTACTTAGTGAGGGAGCATCTAGATTTAACCAATTCTTGAATCAAGTATTAATTAATCAAGTAGACCTAATAAGGTTAATATCATTTAAAGTCAAGCAAAATCATGAAATCATGTATTGTCATACTTAAGGCATTCGATCATCAAGACAAGCATAGCAAGTAAGTGTCAAGTAACCACATTGTCAAGTAAATCAAGTAGCATGACAAGCTTATCAAGTAGTTACCAAGTTATCCAATTTCTAGTTCCATTCGAATAGTGATCAAGCATAACCAGCATGTATCAAGTAGACCAAATTTATATGTCAAACAAGTATTTCATTGCTTTCGTGACAAGTAACAAGCCTTACATGACTTATATCTCAAGTAACAAACATTACATAGCTTACATATCAAGTACAAACATTTCATTGTTCATATATCAAGTAACAAGCTTTACATACCATGTACAATTATATCAAGTGTACAAGTATACAGTTCAAGTAACATGTAAGCCTTAAGCCTTATTTATTGCTTGTTTACTTTCCTTAGTTTTAAGCCTTATTACTTAGCTGTCCATTATACATGTTTATACATTTTTATCATCACAAAACAGTCCATAATATCCATGTATAATCAAAACAGTCCATGTAACTTGTATGTACCATTTTATCATCACAAAACAGTCCCTAATGTTCATACATAGTCAAAACAGTCCATGTGACTTATATGTACCAGTTTATCATCACAAAACAATCCATAATGTTCATACATAGTCAAAACAATCACTATGACTTGTACACACAATTTTATCATCACAAAACAACCCCTAATGTCCATACATAATCAAAACAGTCTCTATGACTTGTATACACAATTTTATCATCACAAAACAGTCCATAATTGTATGTACAAGTTGTACATGGCAACCTTACTCGTTACATAGTTTAATCACACAAAAATATTCATTAATTACATGTACAAGTTGTACATGGCAGCCTTACTCATGTTACACAGTTTAATCACACAAAAATAGTCATTAATTGCATGTACAAGTTGTACATGACAGCCTTACTCATTAATTTAAGCAAGATCGAGATCTTTTTCAAGTAACAATCATACAATACAAGGTCCAAGCATAGGCAATTATCATTTCAAGAATTTCATGTCAAGAATCAAGCATTACATGTTAAGCAATACGACTATTTCAAGAATTCATGTTAAGTGATTCAAGTGTTCGAGATTTTCTTTCGAATTTCTTATTCAATTTCTCAATAAGGTTCATTTCTTTCAACATGTTTGCCTTGGATCACAATTGGTTATGGATGACATTGGTCCGTGTTTGACCATAAAGGTCCAAGAATCCTATACTTCTCACTATCCAACCAACTGTCGTCAATCTCCGTACAACTTCCCCGTTACTTCCTACTGTCGCCAATAATATATTACATATAATGGGGCGTCCCCCCGAGCCGTGGCTCATAGACCGTAGTCCCAAGAATACCAAGCATCACACCAATGTGTCCAAGGACTTCCATTTAAGGCAACTTAAGTCTTTTAAATCTTTAACTTTCATTAGAGGATATCTTGTAGCACAAGAATTCTTATTTTACTTTAAAGCTTGTTGTTGTTTCTTGTTTTTATGCTGTCATGTTCAAGTCAAGATAATTGTGTTCAAGAATCACATTCAAGCAAGTTATAGCAATATCATGCTTAGCCCTTAGGCTAGTTGAGCCTTAGCTCCTCAATTCACTTTTTATCTTGTCATTCAAGCAAGTATTCGATTATATGCCCTTAGCAACAAGCAATGTCTTTATTTCATGGTTCAATTCGTACTATTGACACATACAAGCTTAACATACTCAATTCAAGAAATTAATATGTATAAACATTATACATACTTCACAAGTCAAGTAACATAAGCTAATTCAAGCAAGCAATTCTGAATACATGCCATCTTTGGCATCAAGGAAGTCAAGTAGATCACAATCAAGGTACAAGGATCAAGCAATGCCTTATAATTCATAAATCACATATTGTTAGTAAATGTTAGACCATGGAGAACATACAAGCAAGCATTCATATAACCATCTCATTCATCAAGTAAACATTTAGCATACACTACATTAGGCATCAAGCAGGCATTCGAATGAATAGCATTCAAGACACAAAGATCACACATCATATATCATGGAAGTAAATATATATATATATGCTACTATTCAAATAGACACATTCAAGAACAAGAATTCACACTTTTGTTTTCACTTTTCCTTTTGATTATCTAGTCAACTTTCATGCTTTTATTCACTTACAAGTTTAGCTTAGCCAATCTTCCCTTTATGTGCATGGTCGAGCCTATATTAAGTCTATTTAAACAATACAAGGATGGCAAGTAATTTAAGCATGCATATTTGGTTAGGACCTAAGTTCTAACCCTACACTCACAGTACTCCAGGCTTAGCTAGTCTTGGATCCACACTCCTTTGTTCTTAGATTTAGGATGTTCCACCCTTTCCTCTTCCACCAAGTTCACTCCTGGTTCTAACACATTACACAAGTAAATACATATGTCAAAACAAGCTCACATATTCATTCAACCATGGCAACATTACTAGTACTTAACATACATGAATCTGGCAGCATTTTCATTTTCATAGATTAACATACATGACTTCAATTGTTTATTTTTATATTCATGTAAAACAGGGCAATAACCATTGTCCCAAAACTGTTACAAAACAGTTTACCAAACTATAAACAAAACAGTTTCAAAGTACCTAGGTTGTTGTTGCCAGGCAGCTTGTACACTACTTACTTAAACATGCATAACTTTTATTCCGTACATCTTAAATTAGTTTATACCGTTAGAAATCTTATTTAACCCTCTTTACAACAGTTTAGACCTTTCATTTTAATTTCTTGCCAATTAATACAGTTTTTAGTTCAAAGATAGGGTAATTGCATTTTTGGACAGTTTGTACTGTCCAGAGGTTTTCATTTTCAGATTCCAGCTCACAATCCAGAATTCAATTATATTTTCTCCTAATAAAAATAGACATATTAAGGTTCAATCCATATAAATTTCAGCCATTAATTCGACCTATACAATTTATGGTGATTTTTCAAAGTTGCTGCCCAGAACAGAGTTTTATAGGCAAATTACACTAGGTTAGGTTTTAAGCTTCTTAATTCATTAGGACATGATTCTAACATGATAATATAGCTTATATACATTTCCTTACAAGTTTAGGTCAGTTTAATTCACTTATCAATGCGATCAAAATAGAGCATTAGTGATCAATAGATTCGATCACTCTATCAAGGTAGCATTTCATACAATTTCCAGCAACATGCTTATTCTTTCTAACAACTAGTACATATATATATAAACCATGATTATCATCTACAATTTCCAGCGATGAATTCAACATCTTTACATGCACACTGGTTCAATTCTTGTTATTAATCTCATAATTTAACCAAAATCTCATAGCAACAAGTTCATGTATGTATACATTTCGAATCAAACAATTACAACATCACCTAATTAGAAATTCAAGCATATAATCGAATGAAATAACATGTTATTACCTTACATCTATTCAAGATTCATCCCATGGATTAAGCTTTCTCTCTAAAAACTTCTCACTCAAACTCCTTCTAATTTTGGTGTTTTCTTAGAGAAGAATATGAATCCTTTGTGTTTCAAAAGCCAAATGGCCATCATCCCACCCACATGTCATCCTTCACGGTGACATGTATGAAGACCACACATTTTGAGTGGATTGACATGCAACCCTTCTAAATTGGAAAGCTTCCTTTTTAGTACTTTAAATTTGGTTGCTTAATTATTCTATTCCTTTATTTTGGTCCCTCATATAATTAGTAAACAAATGGTTTAGGGGCATCCTTATATCAAACTAAGTTGCCACTAATTAGTATCATACTACTAAGCTATATTTCGGGGTGTTCGTCAATCTTCTTACCATTATTGAGAATAACAGAGTAGTCAGCCTTTCTCACACGTTTTTTCTTAAGGTCTATTAGAAAATGTTATTCGTATTTGATAATTTCAGTGAGTGATCCCTTATAATATGAGTTGATGTTGAACTCGCGTTTGGCCAAAAGTGAGTTTTGCAGGATTTCTGACATATCAGCTAAACTCGCGTCCTGCGATACGCGAGTTATGTTATCTTCTTTAGAAAAACTGACATGTCAGTGGAACTCGAATTTATTAAACACGAGTTCAACCTTCTATCTCCATTATTAAGGAGAGGCATCAGAAACAAGAGTAAATCCAACATTATGAACCCCCCAATCTAGCATATGAATTCAATCGGAGTCAAGTTTACACCACCCTAAACAATTTTTACCTTCGTATCAAACATAACCCAAAAATAAAAATTATGGATCGATTTTCTGCTACTATTTTATTTCATGGAACGCACTTCTATACTTCTTTCAACGACAAAATCACAAAAGATGAATTGCTTGAGTTGATTTCAAAATGGGTTAGGGAGTATACAAGCTCAAAAATAACGTATGAAAGCGAAAACATGCCCCTATTGTCAAGACGAGGACACAATTTGTACACAAAATTATAGGAGAGGGCATGAGAAAGAACAAATAATTGAGGAACTAAACTTAACATTTGACATAAGTACCGTTTACGACGACAGCGAATCAGATTCCTCTTCCATTCATTTTAACTATGCTTAGTAATTTAATGTTGGTGTAGTTATTTCAATTAACTATCATGTAGTACGTTTCGTTAATATAATTTTCTGCATCTATCCGATATAAATTGCTTACTTATATTACATACTTTTTTATCACATCATAAATAACGTACGAATCATCCAATTACATTTTCAAACCATTAACAACCACAAAATATGTAACTAAGAAAACTTTACATGTCATCCAATTACATTGGAACAACTAGCATGTATGAGGTCCGTCGTATCTTGTTATCTGCCATATGTTGTTCAGCCTCTTCCTTTGTGATACACAGATCCTCCAGTTATAGCCGTGGTTCTTTTGGACACATTTTACAATGTAGTTGTCAGTACTCGTTTTCTTCACTATGGAAATAATTGATCGGCGTATGTTGTAGTTCTTAATTGCATCTTCCGTGATTTTTTTAGTCGTGAATAGCATCCTAACTTCTAGTTCACCGTCACTATCGACAGCTGCATCGTAAGACTGTCTCCCAATAGATGAGAAATCATCTACGTTTGCAGCCATTATAGAGCTTGAACGAACGAAATGGACTAATAGAAATTTTGAGCAAATTAGTATGAAAGGAAAATGTGTGAATTTTTGAGTATACGGATGTGGTCTATTTATAAGGGTGTAAATGAATCGGTGTTCGTTCATTCATTTATTTTAGAAAGTTGTTCATTCATTTATTTTAGAAATTGTTCGTGTCAGCTTTGCTCTAAACATGTCAAATGAAGGTGTGCGTCCATTTATTTTAGGAACTATTCGTTCTTTTAATTTTCAAGTTGTTCGTTCATTTATTTTAAAAATTATTTAGGGGTGTAAATCATCTAAGATTTGTTTATTTTTGAAGGTGTTCGTGTCATTTTCTCTCTAAACACATCAAATAAACCCCTAAACATGCGAATAAAGAATCTTATTTACGTTAGAAAGAAACATGCTTAGATTATTATAGTATTTATAGTAGACATTCTACAAACATACAAGATCTTTAACTTGTTTTGCTCTCTTGGTCTCATCCTTATTCAAGTTGTACAATTGTACCCTAAACACTCAATTCTTTTCTTCAAGCCTAGACCGATATTTGAGGCTGCCATCGGCTTACTTTCAAGGTTAAGTAGTCCAACAAGTTTATAACCTTGGGGTATGCTTTTTGCGAAGTCATGTGTTAACATACCCTCAGCTTAATTCTTGAGCTGAGTAGAGAACCGGTCCTCGTCTTCAAGCTCAGAGGTTTATTGGAGCAAGGTATTATACCCTTAAACATGCTTTCATGAAGTGGGTAGATGACCAAGCTTTGTGGATTTCGTGAGCCCACTGAGACGACCAATTCTATCCACTGATCATGTACTACGACCATGGTTAGGGCATTGACTCTGGTTACATGCGGGGGTCTTAACCTGGCCTCCAATATTGAGGCGTAAAAATAAGTTAACTGCAGCCTCGAACAAATGGTCAAGACCCATGCCTGCCATTCAAAAATACCTCAAATTTTTGAATATTGTGATTTGTGGTTGTCGTTCCTCGAAACAAAAACACGAAATAATCATCTGACCAGAACTGGTAACTGACCAACATCCACTCATCAAATAGATGCAGCTACAAATTTCGACAAATCACAATACCCGTGAAATTTTTTTGCAAAAGAATTTTCCAAGTACGTGGTTTGTTGCCATTAGTAGATACAATACAATCGAAATCTTGAAGCACTACAACACAGTTTATTTTAACTGCAACCTCGAACAAAAGGTCAAGACCCCTGCCTGTCATTCAAAAAGACCACAGATTCTCAGATTTTGTGATTTGTCGTTGTCGTTCCTCATAAATAAAAACACAGAACAATCACCTGACCAGAACCGGCAACCGACCAACATCCACTCATCAAATTGATGCAACTACAAATACCGATAAATCACAATACCCGATAAAAAATTTTTACAAAAGAATTTTCTAGGTACGTGGTTTGTTGCCATTAGTAGATATAATACAATCGAAATCTTGAAGCACTACAACGCTGTTTATTTTTTTGCTTTGAACCTACTTGGTGTATGCTTCACTATTTATACCCTAAAACTTGCATTTGGGAAACAACGAATTTGGCCCAAGATTCCTGACGTATCAATTCTGACGTGTTAGGCCTAGCCAAATTTGCGTTTGGCAGGACGCGAGTTTAAATTCTCAAAATTTAAATACTGATATAAAAAATAAATATTTGGTCAAAAACATTCGGAAAAAATAAATGTAAAATGTTTAATACTCAAGAAAAATTTATCAACTAAAAAATATTTCATTTCAAATTACCAACAACGTACAATTAAAATAATTAAATAGAGGAAAAAATATAACTATTGATGCCTATGTCTATTGGTATCATACCCTGGTGGACACCGAGGTCGATCGGGATTGCGGCGACGACCAAGGAGATCAACTGGTTGCTCATCATTGTCCTTATTCTCGGTTCCATCTCCAGCAGTACCACTCGCTCCAACTAGCCCACTTGTGAAGAACAAGGACTGCGGCGGTGTTTGATGAACAAACTCGGGCCCAAATCAGTTGCTAGTGGTTAAAATGGATACAAAGGTACGAAAGCTGTAGGAACACTCGACGTTCCACTTATCAGGGCCGAAAACAAAACCCTAGGGGGTAGCCACAATAGGCGTGAAAAAACCTTTCGTCGGACTCTATGACGGATTAAAATGATGAGTGCATCGAGTGGGTAAAAGCCTGTGGTTGGATCGGTTGGGTGGCCTTATATGGTTCCGATGCTGAGGAGGAAAAACATTTATCCTCGATGACGAAACAACGCCAGAAGTCGTACGTGCTCCCCTCGTACGTTCAGTCCGTGGGCGATTGCGTTGCACACGCTCAATGACGACCGTTTGTTCCTCTGGATTCAAAAGATTTGACTTCTCATTCACCAAGCACCACGCAAAGTAATCGTTGCTGACTGTCGTATCAAACATTACGTAGTCACGGATGGACTGCCGTCGCGGTTGATCTTTTTCCCTCCACTAAAGAATACTATCTATATGCCTCACCGACCAATCCACCTACCACACAATTTAAACATACTTATTTTTCTTTATAAATATAAACTACGTTCAAATTGATAAAGCATTGAACCAATTAAAATTATTTTACCTTGAGCTTCCCTTGCCGAGTGAGCCTATATAAATCGTCAAAATTTGGAGGGTTCTCCGAGATTCGTTGAACACAACTAAATTACCGTAAGACGCAATGGCTCGGATGCCACTCAACTGTAGCGTAGAAGATGAGTGGTACCTTGGTCATCCAAGCAATCTTCGTCTCATATGAAAAATCCGGCAGGCATTCGTGGATACTCGGATCCGTGTACAGTGTCCATAAAAACTGTACAATATACAATTATAACTAAAATTAATAAACTTTATTTTAAATAAATACATCAAATTGAATATTAAATTCTAACTCCAAATATTTACCAAATTTCCAGATTCATTCTCAATATCTTGTCTGATAGCCTTCAGACCTTTGGCCAGACCAACATGACTTAAATTACCGCTCCACCTACATAACAACAAACATAACTTTAATATTAAAAACGTATATTAAAAATATTTACTTTTTAAAAAAATATTTATTTTTTCTTACCTCCGGCATAGTGAAAAAAACATATAGACTCGACACGTTCAATTCAGGGCGTAAAATGGCATTCTGAACCACGCCCAAGATTGCAGCAACACAAGATAACCTCTAATGTCGTGCTTCTATGGATTGGTGGTCTTGCACATCTTCTTAAAGAGAAATGCTAATACCGCCGATCCCCAGCTCAATCTACCAACCTCATCAAAATCCCGCAAATGCCGCAACCACAACATGTGAACTTTATTGCAGGATTTGTCGGGCGCCAATATCCCGCCAATATTTTGTAGAATATGAGTGCAGGCATATGCCTACAATAGGAAAAAATATATTAATATATAGAAATTTAATTATTTCATTAATACTCACAAAAAAATATTTTTTACCATCTTCACTTCTTCGTTCGCGTCATATGGTAAATGGCTATAATTTTCCCGCAGTCACTTTAGAACACATAGCCGCCATCAATCCTCTCTGGCGCAGCCCCGAGCAACTTAAAATACAGGCCACGCCAGTCACCACTGTTGTAATCGGTAATAGCCTCTCTGTCAACTGGCATACCGATAATATGTGACACGTCCTTCAAGGTTATAGTCGCCTCATCGCATGGAAGGTGGAATGTGTGTTTATTCGGCCTCCACCTCTCTACAAGTGCGTTGATCAAATCAACATCTAATTTCGCACCTCCAATGAATTTGGTTACAAGCAAAATTCGGGCCCCGAGATATAATCTTCTAGACGCGGGTCAGGTCCATTCATCATCCGATTGATAAAAACTTCCAGACGACGTTCCATCTCACCCTAAAAAAAATAAACAACCACAACTTAATTTTAATTTCAAACTACCATACTATTTTTTATAAAATACAACTAAATAAAAACTAAAAATACAAATTTAAAATAAATAAAACTTACATTTCTCCGCCAAAAATAAAAAATGTGTTTATGATCCAACCTTATCAGCCCCGCCATTACTTCAAACTCAAGATATTAACCGAGATATTTTCACGAATGAAAAAACTTATAGAGGGATTTGAGAGAGAATTTTTGTTTGGTGTGAATAAAATGGTGGGGTATAGGACTATTTATAACAGAACTCGCACCAGTTCAAATGCGAGTATTGAAGGAAACTCGCGTCCTGTAGGTCGCAGGTTCAGTGATTACCCAGGAACTCGCATTTCGTGTAGCGTGAGTTCGTTGTATTTTCAACGCGGTCATTTATTTTTTAACCGTTCGTATTTACTGCGATAAATTCTCGACTTTTCGTCTGATAATCTTGTTGAACTTGCGTCCTGTCAGGTGCGAGTTCTTTTTACTGAATATTTAAAAGACGCCAACGGATAAGACACGCCACATCAGATGGAACTCGCGTCTGGCACAACGCGAGTTTCAAATTCGCGCGTGGAATAACGCAAATCGTGCCTATATGTACCGAATGAGAATATTTTTCTAAATAATATCTAAATGGGGTGTTTTTTTAATTTTTTTTTCAAAACGGAATATTTAATCAATTTAGTCGGATTAAGAACTTCGGCATATTTATTTATTATTTTATTTGTCTCGTTGGCTATTGTCACGTGCCTTGCCCGTTCTCTCTTGTAAATCGTTTAAAGACAAAAATCGACTAATTGATTTTTTAATAAATTTATTATTATTAGTTGCAGAAGGAAAGCCGGCAGTTGTCCATGGTACTAATGGCTAATTCTGGATTTTTATATTATTGGAAACTTAAATATTGTGGGATCTGAACATTTTTAATTTAAGATTCTTTCTTTATTTGAAATTATACACTCGTTTTCTGTAAAAATAAAAACAAATCCTGGCAATTTCTCCCGGATCCTCTCTCATTCACAGGGGGAAATATCAAGGATTTTTTAGTAATAAATTTAAGAGCAAATTAATACGTAACTATCAATTATGATATTCGCAATTATAGAATGCAGAGATCACGTATTAGGCGGAGCCGGTCTTGAAAGTAATAATCAATTATTTGACTGAAGCTTGGACCAAATTGGACGCAAATAATCAATTATTTCTTGTATTTTGTTTTCAAAAATTATTTCTTACCGTATTGAATTATTACTTTCAAGATTTTAATTAAGATTATTACTTTCAAGTCGACCGAGCTTTGATCAAATCGGACGTAAATACCTTGTGATTTATCTCGCCTCATTTAAGCCCTATTAGGAAAAAATTGATACACAAGTTGTGTATAGTTTACACAAGCTTGTTAATTTTAGGGTTTAGAGTCTTATGTTGTTGGATTTAGAATTTAGAATTTATATTTTATGGTTTATATTTTAGAGTTTTAGGTTTAGGAATTTAGATTTTAAATATAAAAATTTTAATATATTATATTTTCGAGTAGCTCGAGAGCTTTTCGAGTTAGATATCGAGTAGCTCGACTCGGCTCGTTAAAAACTTGAGCCGAGTCCAATCTAATCGAGTGTTGACCGAATTTTAATCGAGTCAAATTCAAATAGCTTGTAATCTATCTTGTCTCATTTACAACTGCGAACCAAAAAGAAGTTTTAGACTTTAAATATTATTTAATTAGTAATTAATTACATCTGATCTAAACTAGAGTTAAAATCTCTTAGTAGTTATCATTATATCTATTATATAGCAGTCAAATAATTGATTATTACTTTCAAGATTTTAATTCGGTTTCAGAGTTATCATAATTCAATACGGTAAGACTTGATTGAATTCGACTTGAAATTTTAAGGAGTTGAGTCAAATTTGTATTATTCTGACTCGTTAAAAATTATTTAAACTCGAATTTAACTTTAATTTTTAACGAGTTGAGTCGAGCTCAACATTACTTGAGCTTGACCCGACTTGTTTTTACACCCTAATGGCGAATACCAACTTGCAACTATGTTTTGTATTTTGTTTTCAAAAATCATTTCTTACCGTATTGAATTATGATAACTCCAAAACCGAATTAAAATCTTGAAAGTAACAATCAATTATTTGACTGCTATATAATAGATATAATGACTCTTAAATAATTTTTTGAATATCTAAAGGTGATTACAAGGTAGTATATGTTTAGACATTATTTTTTTAACAATTTCTACCTACAAGAAGGAAAAAAAGGAATTTTGTTCATACTGAATTTTGAACTTATAACTTAGGAGAAGGAGATAGTGTCAATTGAGAGCTTTAACCATCTCTTCTAGATATTGTTGATTGTTCAAACATATTCTTAACCCTTTGATAATGCGCATGCACCTTATAGACAAGTAATTTGAACTCATATTTTCTATAATGAATGTCATCCGCTTTTTTAATGAGACACTTATTGGATTCAACTCTTAAATATTTGTGTCAAGAGAAAACTCTTAAATAAGATCTATAATGTGCATCATCATATACTTCAGTATCAATATTCAACACACTAAAATTTAAACCCAAACATTAATATAATCTATTTCAATTTAAGAATTTTAAAATTATTGAATTTTATATGTCATGAATATTCAAAACACCGATCTCTCAAAATTTTAAACAATAAATTTAGTTTATAGTAGATGTGATATGAAATAACTATTAAGCGATCTTATCAATTTATCTCATTCTCAATATAAAAAAAATAAATATTTAATTTTTTAAAATATAAATTTAAATATTTAAATTCACCTACAAATTATAGTCTTGGTTTATACTATTAATTTTTATTATCAATAAAGTTCTAATTATTTAAAAATATAAATAATTTAAAGACTAAAAATATTTTAACTCAAACATTGGCACGTAGAGAATATATAATTTTTCCATTCTCACTTGGAAAAAGGGCAAAACAGTAACTCAAATATTAACGTCCGACTACATTTGTCTTATTCTTTTGTTCTTTTTGATTATATCAAATACTCCGGTCTCTTTGGTGAAATATTGCAGTGAGAAAAAATATTTTTCCAAGTATTACATTTATGTTTTTATTTTTTAATTTTTAATAATTATTATAGTAAAAAATAAAGTCGGTAAAAATATAATTCAATTTTATTAATAAATATTAAAGGCGGAATGCTTGTATTACGACTTCATCACGTGACATGTTTTCATTGACTATATTATTACCAAATTTCTTTTTTTAATCGATAAAAACTAATAAACAATAAAGTAGGATTATATTTTCACTTACTTCATTTTGTATCGTTCAAAGTGCAATAGTTGGAAAATGAAAACACTAACACTTAGAAATTTTTTCCATGCAATATGTAAGCAATTTCTCCCGAGTACTCCAATATTTATTTTTTATATAAGTATTTAAAGTTTTTTTTGTCAAAATATATATATTTAAGATTTATTATTTGGTTAAAATAGGTATTTAAAGTTTTTTTTTTATCAAAATTACCTAAAGTATATATTTTTTATATAGTTTTTAAAAGTTGACATGTGACATTGATTAAAAATGCTTTAAATACCTAGTTTGACAAGAAAATATTTTAAATAACCATTTTGACAAAAAAAAATACTTCAAATATCTATTTCGACTGAAAAATATACTTTAACCACTTATGTCAATTAAAATAGACTTAAGACACCCAAATGAAAATAATTAATACACTTTAAGTACTTATTCGTTGTACAATTTTTTTAAGTCTTTTTTTTGGGCTTAACAATTAAATAAATGCCTAAATTATACTATTTTTCAGTTAAGTACCTCAAATTTATTTTGTGCCAAATAGATGGCTAACGTTTTTAACGTTATTTGACACGTCTTACTCTTAAAATTTTAAAATTATATTTTTAAAAAATAAAATAAAATAACCTCAAATTTTAGAAAATAACAATAAAATTTAAAATTTCTAACACTCGAAAACCTAAATATCGATTTAACATGATTTCGTCGCCGATTGTCACGTCGTAGCCGAACCATCGCGACTATTTATCCCACCATATTGTTGTCGAAAATTGATTGACGCCATACAAAACTTCGAAATCGTTGAATGGTTCGTCTAAATGACTCGCGACGAATTGCGACATAATAGACGTGGGTCGTTTAACGAGGGGAAAGCGCTTCATTTTGCCGTTGAAACTGTGGCCAACTTAGATAAGAGTGGCCGAATTTGGGGTTATAGAATTGGAAACTATTTAAAGTATTTTTAAAATTTTTAGAATATTAAAAAATTTTGATTTATTTTTTTAAAAAATAAAATTAAAAAATGTTTAATATTAATACGTGTTTAATTTTGATTGAATAACGTTAAAAAATTAAAGTTCGACACGAACAAACTTTAAATAAGTCACAAAATAAAACGTTAAACACTTATTTAATCTAAAATATAATTTGCCCATCTATTTAAAAAAATATAATTTAGACACTTATTTAATGGCTAAAATTTTTTAATATATATATATATATATATATATTACAAAATCTCTCCATGCGCTTGGCGCGTCTCATTACCGCCAATTATGCTTTGCGCTTGTCAAGAAAATTCTTTTTAATTTCTAGAGGGACTGTTGTTCTGCTTAGAGTTCTCATTTTCCCTGCTGTCACTCACTAAAACTTAACCCTCTCTCTCTCCTTCTCCCTTTCCTTTTTCTCCCTCATGGATTCTCTCGCTCTCTTCTGCACTGGGGCTCTCTTAGCCGGCGGTCTTTACTGGTTCGTTTGCGTTTTAGGCCCAGCAGAGCAGAAGGGAAAGCGAGCCGTCGATCTCTCCGGCGGTTCCATTTCCGCCGAAAAAGTTCGAGACAACTACAAGCAGTATTGGTCATTCTTCCGCCGCCCAAAGGAGATCGAAACCTCCGAAAAAGTCCCGGACTTCGTCGATACTTTTTACAACCTAGTCACCGATATATACGAATGGGGGTGGGGTCAATCCTTCCATTTCTTTCCTTCCATATCCGGCAAATCCCACCGTGAGGCGACGCGCCTCCATGAAGAGATGGCCGTCGATCTCATCGACGTAAAACCCGGGGACCGAATCGTTGACGTCGGATGCGGAGTTGGCGGACCCATGAGAGCCATCGCGGCTCACTCGCGAGCCAAAGTCGTGGGAATCACGATAAACGAATACCAAGTCAACCGTGCCCGTCTCCACAACAAGAAAGCTGGGCTGGATTCGCTTTGCGAAGTTGTTCGCGGGAACTTCCTGGAGATGCCGTTTACGGACAACAGCTTTGACGGCGCTTACTCCATCGAGGCAACATGCCACGCGCCGAAACTGGAAGAAGTATACGCCGAGGTCTTCCGAGTGATTAAACCCGGATCTCTTTTCGTGTCTTACGAGTGGGTCACGACGGACAAGTACCGAGCCGATAACCCTGAGCACGTTGAGGTCATTCAAGGTATCGAAAGAGGCGATGCTTTGCCTGGTCTGAGAAGCTACTCGGACATTGCCGAAACTGCGAAAAAGGTAGGGTTCGAAGTTGTGAAGGAGAAAGATCTAGCCAAGCCACCGGCTCTACCATGGTGGACTAGGCTTAAGATGGGGAGAATCGCCTACTGGAGGAACCACATTCTCGTCACCGTTCTGGCTGCCATCGGGATTGCTCCTAAAGGAACCGTTGATGTTCACGATATGCTGTTCAAGACCGCTGATTATTTGACCAGAGGTGGGGATTCTGGAATTTTTTCTCCCATGCACATGATTCTTCTCAGAAAACCCATGGTGGCTCCTTCAGAATCTTAGATATTTTCTCCTGGTAACATGTGCCCCTTAAATTTAATTTCCAACTTTTCTCTTTTTCCCCCTACTTTAATCAATCGTCATGTGCTTTCTTTGTAGTTCCATTTAATTTCAAAGCTGTTGATTTGGTGTTTTAATTTTTGTATTGTTGGTGATAACTGATTGGAAACGAACCATTTTTTTTCAATCGAGTGATTGATTCTAATTGTGAGCTGTTCATTTGTTGGACACTCAACCAGCTTTTCCTAGCTGACTACGATGGTGAAACGACATAGAAAAACAAATGGTTTTCTCGACATAATTCAGTTATGTCATTCTCACTCAGTCAATGAGAATTAAATTATCAAATTGAGACTTAAATTGACACAACGGATTTAATTGTGATTTTACTGTCTTTACTATGTTAAATTTGAGATGTAATTTAGGGGGCGTTTGGTTCGGAAAAAAATATTATCAGGGATAATATTTTTTTAGAAATGATATTTACTTATTTGTTTGGTTTGAGAGGATTCCTCTTATAAGGTAATAATTTTTTCTTATAGTGTCACTTTTTTTTCTAAATGGTGAGAATATCATTTCTTCTCATTTTTTAAATATTTGTCAATTTTTATCTTTTTGGACTATATTACTCATAACTTAAATTTTGTTCATATAAATCTTTTATTTGAATTTTTAATTAGATGATTAATTATTTGTGGTGTATATTAATTAAATATTTTTATTTAATATTAATTTAATATTTAAATGGTTTTACATTTATTTAAATATTATTTTAGTATTTAGTGTATTTTAATTAATATTATATTTATGATGTTTATATGTTATACGTTGAATTGTATATTACTTGTGAATTAATAAGTTAATAATTGATGTTTTTAATTTTATTTTTTTATTTATAAGATGTTTATCATGTTATAGAACATTTAGTATGTTAAATTTATGATATAAATTTTTTATTACTGTTTAACAACTTTTGGATTTAATTTTTTATTTACTTTAATTTATTTGATAATTTATCATAAAAAAATAAAAAATTGAACATATTATCACAGAGATAATTTTATATTTCGTGAATCAAATGCACTCTTAATTGTAAATTGAGATCTAATTTAGTTTAGGTCCCATATTTAATTTTGTTGAGACAGAAGATTAGACCGAAAAAGAAAAAGGAAAATCTGATTTTGAAAAGACAAGATTACAAAGGGAAACGGTAGATTAGTGAAAAAAATGGTATGATGGGCACAGCACATGGGAAAGGAGCTTAGGGGCATGGATCAAATCTGGTCGGCTTGCCTTTCTATGCGTTTTGTCACATTTTGTGTGTTTTTATTGGCTTTGCATATAAGATGACATACGAGGCCACAGTTTGGTTCATTGGTTGGATCTTTCAACATTTTCTCTCATCTGTGTCGTATTATCAAGTTGAATGAATGTAGTGCACCCAGGAGTATTTTGGATCACAATGGTTAAATATCCATTAAAAAACAATATCATAAAGATGGAGCTCAAATAATGAGATTTTAAGGTAATAAAATTGGTGGGATATAAGGCGATAGAACACGGGGATTTATTTATCTCGCTCTGGCTAGAAATGGTCGACTAGTTGATATTATAATGGGTAAACTACTACAATGGTTACTTACGTTTTCGCTCAGTACATATTTAGTCATCGATTTTTAAATTTGATCGATAAGGTCACTTACTTTTTTTATCTGTAAACTTTTAGTCACGCGAAGTTAAGTGTCGTTAAATGAGTGACGTGACTGTTAAAGGAAAATTTATATAATTACACATTTGGTCCCTATTAGTGACTTATTATATCAATTTGATCTTAATTTTAATTTTAATTAAATAAATTAATCACTCAATTAGGTGCGGACACATGTCGTCACATGATTGGAGGAGGAAAATAAATTTATTAAGTAAAATAAATAATTAAATTCCTCTAATAAGGCGATGACACATGCCAGCACCTAATTAAGTGATTAATTTATTTAATTAAATTAAAATTAAAATCAAATTGATATAATAATGTGTAATTATATAAATTTCTCTTAACAACCACGTCACCCATTTAACGACACTTAACAGAAACTAGCGTTTGAGTGACAATAAGTTTACAAATCGAAAACGTAAGTGATTTTATCGGTCGAATTTAAAAATCAGTGACTAAAATTGTACTAGACGAAAATATAAGTGACCATTGCAGTAGTTAACCCTATTATAATTTTGGCGGTACAGGAAGCTGCCTTAAAACTCTTAACTACTATTTGCCTTTGGGGCCACTACACACAAAACAAACTCTATTTCCAGTGGTTGATGGAAAGAGTAACGTGAGATGAAGCTGAAGAGGCAGAGTTATTCACTGAGGGCTACTTTGACATAAAAATGCTTTTGAAAGGTGTTTTTGGATTTTATTTGTGAATGTGAAACATTTGGTCACTCATTTCTTAATTGTAACTGATGGCGTGCTAATTTGATACGATAAAAAGAAGTATAAATTACTTAGATAGTTACTAAACTATTATTTTATTTTAATTTTGACCACCGAACAAAAAATTATTTGTATAATTACACATTTAGTTCTCTATATATAGAAAAGTTTATATTTAATAAGTTTACCCATGGTTGATAATAACTCTCCATCAGCCATTTTATAATTCTGTAGTAAGTATTATGTTTGAGGCTAAGCCAAGTTAATCATGATTGCCAATTCCATTTTATGGAATTAGTGGAATCCATATTAATTAAGTGTTTTCTGGGTGGGGGTTCAATATATTAATCAACTTTTTCGATGTTAGGTTTGAAATTCTCCACAATGAAGATTTCCATAGTTCAAAACCTCATAAACTAATTATGAATTGGACATTCAAATATATGTACTTCGGAATATTTATTATGGAATAAAGTCAGATGTCTGTGTGTAGTTGAACTATGTCTCTCTCAATTGGGTTAGATTGGACCAACTAAGATTTTTCATACAGGGGATTGTTATGAATGTTTAAAGGAACAGAATTTTGTCGTATAATGAAATAAGGAATACGTTTTCTCTTGTTCAATTGTAAAATGTGCATACGAACAGGGGTAGATGACCAGTAGAGCTCGAAGAGATTTGGCATCTCAGAGATTTTAAAAAATATATATATATTATATCTTTGAAATATTTTAAAATTTTAATTAGGTTTTTCAACATTCATAAAATTTTCATAAAGTTTTAAAACTTTTGAATATTTTTAATTATCCCTCAAAATTGTCAAAAGTTTTCATTAAACTTTTTTTTACAGTGAAAATAGTAAGAAATAAGTTGTTAATAATAGATTACCAAAATGAACTAGTAAAAAAAATTTCATCTATGACTTAATAATTTGTCTATTTTTAACCTAGTTAAGTCTATCGTGTTGCGGTAAAAATAAATAATCTTAATAATTTATTGGGTAGGATGACAAAACAAACTAAATATCACTTTATTTCTTTTAATTTTTTTGATAGGTCATGAGTTACCATTTTATTTCTTTTGATTTTTTGATAGGTCATGAGTTAACTCGACAACTAAACTAGATATTAAAAGAGTAAATACTATGACAATCGAAGTTATAGACTTCTACTTTATGGGTTGATTCATTAATTAAACCTCTATGAATTCATTTTTCGTTCTTTTATTCCAGATAAAACTTCCTTAACGTATTGAAAAACGTCCATTGCCTAACGGATAGGACAGAGGCCATCTAAACCTTTGATATATGTTCAAATTTCATTGGACACAATTTTAAAACTTTTTTATATGGAATATAGAACATTTATATATCCTCTATATTATATTATTCTAAATTATTATCTAATTATAATTAGATTTCTAATTTTTAATAAAAATATAGATATAAAAATTTAAATTCTGATATAAGATACTTGTTAAATTGAATAAGTACATTAGACTTTAATTTTGTTGTATTCAGTCTAAAATCAGCCCGACCTATTTTATGAATAAAATATGTCTAATTAGCCGACCAACAAAACTACTTGTTACAAATAACATATTGTTATTGCATCGAAATATATAAATGTTGACTAATCTAACCAACATTGAACTTGGTAAAATAAAATGGTTGAATAATTAAATTATTCAATAATACATATTGAATGCTAAGATTAGGCATTAAATTTTTGGTTTAGAATAATTTTTTTAAGTTCCTTTAGAATTTTGAAAATTTTCATTAAACCTCTAAAATTTTAAAAATTGTGATTAGACCGTTCAAGCTATACCATCAAGATTCGCTATTGTGTACGAGTTTGGAATCCAACACTTTTTTTTTTGTCTTAGTAAACGTTTGGCTGATGAGAAAATCAAACAAAATAAAGGTTTAAATGAAAAATAAGTGTCTAAATTATACAAATTTTGAACTTTAGGTGCCTAAAGTTTACACCTTTATAATTTTAGGTGCCCGATAGTTAACTACTGTTAAAAAAATTCGTTAACCAATCAATGCTTAACATGTGGCATGTTTATTTGATTTTTTTAATTTTTGAAGAAAAAAAATCAAAATTTTTAATATTTTCAAAAAATCCTGAAATTTTCAACTTTTTACAAAACAATCCTTAAATCCCTAAAAATTCTCAAACTAAAACCCTTAAATCGTTGTCGCTTCCACCGCCAATCACCACCCCTGAGCACCTTCAGTCTTCAGACCTAGCCGGTCATTTTTCAAACACGGCGTCGCCGGAAATGACAAACGACATGTTAGACAAATGTCGATTTCACATTTAATGTTCAACTGGCACGCTGTTCATTTTTTTCGGCGACGCCGTGTTGAGGGAAATGACCGGATAGATCTGGTGGCCGAAGGGGTGGCGATAAGCAGCAGCGATTTGAGGGTTCTAATTTAGAGAATTTTTAGGGATTTAAGGACTGTTTTGTAAAAAAATGAGAATTTCATGATTTTTTGAAAAAATAAAATTTTTGTGTAAAAAAATATTTTAAATTTTGAATTTTGAAAAAATAAACACACCACATGTCAAGTATTGATTGGTTAACAAATTTTATAACAGTAGTTAATTATCGAACACTTAAAATTATAACGATATAAACTTTAAATATTTATTTTTAACAAAAAATACTTTAAGCATCTAAAATAAAAACAATATAATTTAAAACACTTATTTTCCATTTACGCCAAAAATAAAAACGGATTGCTAGCCGACACGACATCTGACCATAAGAAAACCGAGTTTTAAGTGAACGAGTTTATTTCCTCCTAAGCTGCTTCCAATTATAGTAGTAAAATCTATGTAAAGATTTGCCATCAAACCCACCGACTAGTAAAACCATGAGCCAAAAATTTAATGACAACTATACCCACTCTCAACAATTCTCTAACCATTCCCATTGGCTTTTAGTTCCTAAAACAAGGATAATCTTGTCATTTCACTATACCCTTTGCAATACTCCAACTACTTTAAATGCTCTATATAAAAGTCCCGCCCTTGAACGGTTCATGGTTTGTCAACTAGGTGTTTGGATTTATTGGACCGATCTCTAAGGTGTTGAGCTGAATGCTTTCTGTTTTGATTCAAGAATGGCAAAAGTGAGACATTCTCGATCACAAGCAAAGAAATGGTCGACACTAACTCTTGTGTTGTGATGTCGATCATGTTAACGGTCGTTTTATTGATGCAATTGGGACTAGGGATCTTTTCTCTCCTGATAAACAACGATTGATTCTCCACCCAACGATCTCGCTTCTTACAGACGCATGTCAACTCGAAGGTGTGGCACGGTCGCGTTGTTTTGATTTCTGACGCATTCATCTCTTCTGTTCAATACTCTTTTTTTTTTTATAAAATTAGTGTTTTAGTTGATTTGACTCAGTATTTGAGCTGGATTTTGATGCAGAGGGATTGGCTTGGGGAAAACAGGGGAACAGTGGACTGAAGTCCTTTCTTGGGAGCCTAGAGCTTCCCTTTATCATAACTTCTTGGTTAGTTTCTATCCTTTTCTTCTGTAATATTTGTGAATATATTATTAGTTTTTATTGGTTAAGTTCTCGCATTTCAACAGTCGAAGGAAGAGTGTTAATAGTAATAGTAATAATAATAATAGTAATAGTAGTAATAATAACAACAACAACATTAGTAGCAGTACAGATGAATTTTAGATTTTCTTAAGAAATTATTTACTTGGAGGGAAAGAAAAGAATTTCAAAAAGAAATTGTGTGCTATGGTATGGAGGAGATTTTAAAAGATAACAAATTACAGAAGCAACTCCTGATTCCGGACCATATAGCTCCTTCATCTGGATCGACGTCTCCCCTGTCACCGTTTCTTCTACGACTATTCGATGATACTGACCAACCAAATGAGGAGGGCGTGAAGTGACGCGTTTCGAAATGAAGTGCTGCGTTTTGGATAGTTGGGGCCTATCAATCTGTTTCAGTTATATTACAGTTATTCTTGTTTCTCTCGTGGTTGTTAGCTGGAATCGGGAATCCCGAAACACATATATTGCATGTTGAGGGTGAGGAAAGAACATACTGCAAAAATACTCTGAAAGTTTCTTATTTCTAGAATCTTTAACTAATTTGCTCCCTAACATTCACAGGACTTTCAGTAAAGATGAGTCGAGATGTGGAGATGGAAGACCGTCAAACTCCCGTTTCCTCCGCTGATTCCTCCACTGGTCCATCCGCTTTGGGCCGTAAATATTTTTTTCAATGTTAAAAGGTTGTTCAATTTTTATGCTTGCTCCTTGTGAGCAACATCTTGTGGCAGTTAAGAGGATTTTAAGGTGCATTAATCGCACTCTTGATTATGGGCTTCTATTTTCTTCATCAGTTGATAATACTCACTCCATTGTGGCCTTCACTAATGCTGATTGGGCAGGCAACATTAACGACTTACATTCAATGACAGGATGTTGTGTGTATGTTAGTAACAGTTTCGTGTCTTGGGCCTCGAAGCAGCAGAAATATGTGTCCAAATCTACCACATAAACTGAGTATAAGAGCATAGCTGATGTTACCTCGTACACGTTGAATGATATGAGAATACTTGGAGAAAAGATTCATGTCATTTGGAATGACAATATGAGTGCAATAGCACTCGTTGCAAATTCAGTCTTTTCGTAACAAAACAAAACATGTAGATTTGAATATTCACTTTGTTTGCGAAAAAATAACAGTTGATCAGGTTCAAGTAAATTATATACCAGTAGAGCATCAAAATGCTTATGGTTTTACTAAACCTCTTTCAAGACCTTACTTCAACAGTTTTCGAGATGAGCTTCATGTTAGTTTAGTCAAAATAGCAGAGAAAATATTGAGAATAAAGAGCTGTCCGATAAAAATTTCATGCCCCTTTTCGTGCCCATTTCTATGACCCAATACTAAAAATATTAAAAAAATTAAATTCCAAACCCTAACTTTAAATTTTAAATTGTAAACCTTATACCCTACACCCTAAAAAATACACCTTGCCCCAAATTTCCTAAACCCTAATTACAAACCATAACCTTAAATCATAAACTCTAAATCCTAAACTTAATTTTTAGTGTGAAACATACATAGAAATACCGAAAAAGGACCGATAATTTTTATTCAGAACTGTCGACTCCTGTTTAAACTAACTTTGAGGGTAGTTAGTATTATTAAGCAGTTAAGAATGTGGTTATTCTGTTATCACATGTGAATTTACACGTGATGATATGACTATAAAGGAATCAGTCGTGATCCAATGTAAAGCATCTTTGTATGATGTATATTGACTATATTCAATGAAAGTCAATTCTTGTTCATATCTTTGTTTACTTTGAGTGATGGAGAGAAAACTTAATAATCCATCCAAATTTTATTTTATTTTTCTTTCGTTTTGATTCAATTCAACAAATTTTCATAGTTAAATAATTTGTTTTTTGAAAAATTATTAAATAACTAAATATCAACTAGTGAGATATTAAATTATTTTAAATAAAAATAAATATTCAAATTTTAATATTATAAATAAAATAAATTGAATTAAAGGGGTCTTCAATCTTCATACTATGATATATGATTCTAATTGGTAAATCAATCAATTAGCCAACGATTCTTGCACAATGATCCGGACATTGTGGAGGAGCTTCTCAATAGACACGTGATGAAAAAGGATAAATTTGTTAACGTTGAGGAATTATTGTTGACTCGGCATCGACTCACCAGCATTCGACGAGAAGCGTTACGTTTCTACCATGACGTCCTCCGTGCTACCTGGTTCTTCATGTGCTCCGGTTCACGGGAGTTCTTTGGGCTTGGTTTCGAGAAAGACTTGAAACGGTAACAGAGTTTCTTATCGGCGGGTGTAATACCATTAGGACGGTAAATGAAATAAACGTTCAGCGAACCATTCATAAATTGTTTGGCGGGAAGTTCGTTTATGTTCTTTTATTTATTAAACGAGCGAACATGAACAATTTTTTTTTGTTTATTTAATTAAATGAACGAATACGAACAAAAAGCTTGTTCGTTCATTTATGTTCGTGAACATTCGGTAATCTGTTCGTTTAAATTTATTTACATATGTTTATTTATATTTATTATTTTTCATAACAAAAAATATTATATTTAAAAAATTAAAAATATATATTAAAAATATGAAATAAAAAGAAAAAAATTAAATAAATACTGAATGTACGAGATTTCAGATTTCTTAAGAAAAAATTAAACAATGCTCAATATTCATTTGCATTCGTTTATTATTTTAACAAACGAACACGGATAAAAAAATATATTTATTTAATTATTCGTGTTCGTTTATTTATTCGGTTAAAATTAAATAAACAAATATAAATATATTCTCGTTTGTGTTGGTTTGGTTCATTTACAAGCTTAAACACCGTACAACCTGCCTTGGAGAAGTTCGCCGAGAAGCAGAGGTAAATTGAGAAAGGTCGATATGGAAATACGGAGAGTGAATTTTATCCATTTCCTCGCATTCCCGCTCTATCACCATCTTTTAAAGGAACAGAATTTTGTCCTACAATAAAACAAAGAAAACGTTTTCTTTTATTCAATTGTAAGTTGCGCTTACGAGCAGGGGTGGATGACCAGTGGAGCCTAAGGAGATTTGGCACTCCTAAAGTTAAAAAAAAAAATTATACTATACTTTTAATTTTTTTAAAAAAATTTAATTAAACTTCTCAAAATTTATAAAATTCTTATAAAATTTTAAAATTTTTGAATATTTTTTTTGATAATAAAAACTTTTTAATATTTTTGATTGTCTCTCAAAATTATTAAAAAAATTATTAATTTTTTTATAATGAAAGAAATTGTCAATAATAGATTACTGAAAGAAATAGTTAAAAAATTTCATTTAAAATTTAATAATTGATCCATTCTTAACTTAGGTAAAGTCTATTATGTTGTGAAAAAAATGAATTCTAATGAATATTGTGTATGATGACGAAACAAACCAAAGACTATTTTTTTAATTTTAATCCTGATAGATCATAAATTAACTTGACAACTGAACTAGATATTTGAAGATTAAATACTATAGAAATCGGGTTATGAATTTTTAATTTATGAGGTGATTCACTAATTAAACCTATATGAATTTATTTTTCGTTCTTTTATTCAAGGTAAAACTTCTTTAATGTATTGAAAAGCATCCATTTTCTAATAGATAGGACAAAGGTCTTTTAAACTTCAGGTATAGGTTCAAATTTTATTGGACGCAATTTAAAATCGATTTTTATATGGAATATAGAATATTTATATATTTTTTATATTATAGTATTTTAAATTATTATTTAATTATAATTGGATAATTAAATTAGAATTTTAATTTTTAATAAAAAATAGAAAATATAAAAATCTAAATTTTGATATAAAATATTTATTAGATCGAATAAGTACTTAGTAAATTTATTTTGTTGTATCCATTTCAGGAATAAAACATGTCTAACTAACAAACCAATAAATTTACTTGATACAAATGACATTATTGTTGTATTGAAACATATAAATGTTGACTAAACCTACTAACATTAAACTTGATAAAATAAAATGTTTGAATAATTAAATTATTCAATAATACACATTGAATGCTAAGATTATTCATTGAATTTATGGTTTAAAAATTTTAATTACACCCTCACCTTTAAAAAATAAAGTTTTCATTAAGTCCCTTAGAATCTTTAAAAATATTCACTTAAGATTATGCATTGATTTTATGGTTTAAAAATTTTAAATTACACCCTCACCTTTTAAAAATAAAGTTTTCATTAAGTCTCTTAAAATTTTTAAAAATATTCACTAGACCTCTAAAATTTTAAAATTTATAATTAGACCTCTTCAAATTATACTGTCAAGATTCGTCAATGCCTAGAAATTTGGGAATCCGACTCTTTTTTCTGGTCTTAATAAACGTTTAGCTGATGAGAAAAATGAAAAAAAATAAAGACAGATTGCTAGCCGGCACGACAAAGATTTATGTTTGATTCAGTTAACATCTGTCCATAAGGAAACTGGGTTTTAAGTAAACGAGTTTGTTTCCTCTTAAGCTGCTTCCAATTACAGTAGTAAAAATCTAGGATAGATTTGCCATTCCAAACACCGAGCCAAACCAGGTGCTGCCCAGAACCCATCAAACCCGCCTACTAGTAAAACCACGAGCCAAATTTTAATGACAACTATACCCACTTTCATTGCCTTATAGTTCCTAAAACAAGGATAAACTTGTCATTTCGGCAATACCCTCTGTAATACTCCAACTACTTTAAATACTCTATAAAAAAGTCGCGCCCTGTAACGGTTCATAGTTTGTCCTTGGTTGGTTTTCCATTTCCACCAGGAATTCTTTGTCAACGTTTTTGAATCTGTGTTCTACTTCCACCCAAATTGGTATATAGGTGTTTGGATTTATTGGACCGATCTCTAAGGTTTTGAGCTGAATGCTTTTTGTTTTGATTCAAGAATGGCAAAACTGAGACATTCTCGGTTACAAGCAAAGAAATGGTCGACAGCAACTCTTGTGTTGTCGATTATGTTAACGGTCATTTTACTGATGCATTTGGGACTAGGGATCTTCTCTCTCCCGATAAACAACCATGATTCTTCCCCCAATGATCTCGCTTCTCACAGACGCATGTCAACTCGAAGGTGTGACACGGTCGCGTTGGTTTGATTTCTGACGCATTCATCTCTTTTTATCAATACCCATTTTTTTAGAATCAGTGTTTTAGTTGATTTGACTCAGTATTTGAGCTAGATTTTGACGCAGATGGAATGGCTTGGGGAAAAGAGGGGAGCAGTGGACTGAAGTCCTTTCTTGGGAGCCTAGAGCTTCCCTTTATCATAACTTCTTGGTTAGTTTCTATCCTTTTCTTTTGTAATATTTGTGAATATATTATTAGTTTTTGCAGAAATTTGCTTCCTGGATTTATTACAAATACTTTGAAATCGCCAATCTTAAGCTCTCTGATTGTATACGCTTATGGTGGGAAATTCTTTTATTAATGGGAATTAGTGAAAATAATAGTTCTCCTTTAGAAATGCAATGCATATTAGGAAAGAAATCTCTCTTTTTTTTATATTACAGAATCGTAGTATTGATGTGATTTTAGGTTGAGTTTGAGGTCTTCCTCTTAGTTTTTGGTTAATGATAATAAATAATATTTTTCATTACAATATTTTTGGGTTGTTTTGCTTTTGCCTTTGCTTTTGAGTTATTGCATTTCAACAGTCGAAGGAAGAGTGTGAGTACCTCATAATGCTTGCTAAACATCACATGGCAAAGTCCACTGTTGTTGATAGCGAAACGGGGAGAAGTAAAGATAGCAGGTTTGCATTTCTTATCCTCTCAAGTCTCATCTCTTCCTTTACTGTGATCGTAAACGTTGACAATATCGAGAATCGAGATGTTAAACATCGATTCTCCACTTTAGGCTTTTCTTGAAAATAATTTGAGGAATCATGTGCCGTCTGAAGACCAGTTATGTGCTGAACTTTGAACCTAATGTTGCATTATAACATTTGCCGTGTGTCTTTCACAGCGTGAGGACAAGTTCGGGTATGTTTCTAAGAAGAGGGCAAGATAAAATCATTAGGGACATAGAGAAAAGGATAGCAGACTACACTTTCATTCCTGTAGGTATGATATTCTAATTCCAAGCAAAACTTTGTAAACATGTTTTACTCTGAAACCAACCTTATTTTTTTGTGCAAAAATATGTTGAGATGTCTTTTTCTTTTCTTGAAGCTCTTGGTTGCGAGTCTCAATTAAACCACAGTAGTAGGCATGTGCAAATATGATATTACCATACCTGTCTATCTCGGTTGTAGCGATTTGTTATTTACAGTTAATGTTGTTCAGATTAGATCTTTCCTAGTTTTCTGTTTTCCTTTATTTTGTTTTGCAATTATATTGTTTATGAATGACCGACCGAGTCTTAGCTTGGTTGTCTCCCTTTTGGAGGCTGTGGGTTGGTATGTGCTTAAGCCCGATTACCTTTTATGTAACAGAGCATGGAGAAGGTCTTCAAGTTCTCCGCTATGAAGTCGGACAGAAATATAATCCTCACTTTGATTACTTCCTTGATGAGTTCAACATTAAAAATGGAGGCCAGCGGATGGCTACCATGCTTATGTATTTGTAAGTTTTACGAGCTCTCTACATGTCTATGATGCATTCCACGCTCAATCGTCACAGAAACTTCGTTCTATATTTGAAAAAGAGAACAATCTGTTACCTCTTACCTAAATTACTGCTATTGATACAGGTCAGATGTTGCAGAAGGGGGTGAAACGATATTTCCCGCGGCAAAAGGAAATATTAGTGCTGTGCCTTATTGGAATGAGTTGTCAGAATGTGGTAAACAGGGTCTTGCGGTGAAGCCTAAGATGGGCGATGCATTGCTGTTCTGGAGCATGAGACCCGATGCCACACTGGATCCTTCGAGCTTGCATGGTTTGCAGCCAACCCCCTTTCCAATCTTTTTCTTTCTTTCACGTTCTATCATTAGTTGTTGTTCTAGAATGATTAAGCAGTAGTGCCAAATTTAACAGTATTGTATGGGTGATTGTAGGTGCATGCCCTGTGATTACGGGGAGCAAATGGTCCGCTCCAAAGTGGATGCACGTTAAAGAGTACAAGGTCTAAGTTGATCTGCAAAAGGTACGTGTGTTGAGCAGAATAGAAATGTTGGTGATTGGTTTTTCTTGAATTCAATAAAAGTAATGTTTAAATGAAAGAAAAAAATATTTCTTAAAAGTAGTAAATAAATTATATTTAGGTAATGCCAAGAAACACCGATTAATAGGTTCCTTCAAGGGTTGATGTGCTTATGTTTTTTGGCTGTTTAAACTGGTTCCTTGTTAATTTGATAAAACGTTCTGCTTTTTACTTGACAGGACACTATATTGCTGGGAAGGTGCAACTCTTTAAACCCAGGTGTTAGGTCTATTATTCTTTCATTTGATGGGTATGGAAATACGATTATGGTCGATTTATGAGGACACAAGAGATGGATTGTGCAGCAGTTAGATGCATTACCTGCCTGACTGTAAAGTAGCAAAAATAAATCATTATTTACTCCTCATCGTTGCCTGCTATGTTTGTTGAAGTGTTTTTCTTCCGTTTTTTAAATTCAAGTATATAAATATCACAGTTCAAAGATAACGAAAAAATGGCGAGTGGTCAAATATATTCATGTTGTCCCATGCATTTGCCCAACGAGGGAAAAAGCAGCGAAAGCAAATGTTTGAATTCGAAATAACGTCCTAATTCAACGTTTCCTGGTTCCCAAAACAAAGAATGCTTACGACTAAAATAATCACATGCCATGAAAATTTAATGAAACTTTGGACCCTAAAACATTTCAAACATATTCGCATCATATCGTAATACTTGCAAACCCAGATTAGGCTATGGTCAGAATACAGAATTGAAGTATTTGCAAAACATTTCAATAAATTGTTAAGAACATCCTAAAGCCAAGGGAAGCTCCAAGCAAATATATGATTTATCACTCATAGCCATTAATATCTTACGCGCGAAATTTTGTGTGACCAAATTAATAACTCTTAAAAGTTGGGTGACTATTAGATTAGTTTACCCTCATTATTAACCAAAGATTACCTGAGTTTGGTGTTTTTGAGGTTCGAGTTTACCCTCATAAAAGCCATTGGAACCCAAGAGCTGCTATAAAAAAATCAACCGCCATGTATCTTTTACTGGGCGAGACAACAATGCAGGTCGTAATAATAATAATAATAATAATAATAATAATAACATTAGTAGTAGTGCAGATGAGTTTTGGATTTTTTTATGAAATTATTGGCTTGAATGGAAAGAAAAGAATTTTAAAAAAGAAATTGTGTGCTATGGTATGGAGGAGAATTTAAAAGATAAACAAAATACAGAAGCAACTCCCGATTCCGGACCATATAGCTCCTTCATCTCGATCGGCGTCTCGCCTGTCACCGTCTCTTTTACGACTGTTCGATGATTCGGACCAACGAAACGAGCAGGGCGTGAAGCGACGCGTTTCGAAATGAAGTGCTGCGTTTTGGATAGTTGGGCCTATCAATCTGTTTCAGTTATATTACTGTTATTCTTGTTTCTCTCGTGGTTGTTAGCTGGAATCGGGAATCCCGAAACGCATATACTGCATGTTGAGGGTGAGAAAGAACATACTGCAAAATACTCTGAAAGCTTCTTATTTCTAGAATCTTTAACTAAGTTGCTCCCTAAAATTCACAGGACTTCCGGTAAAGATGAGGCAAGATGTGGAGATGGAAGACTCTCACACTCCCGCTTTGGGCCGTTAGTATCTTTTTCCAATTTCTAGGATTTATTTTCTTCCCTTCTTTTTAACTGATTTAATTCTGTTTCTTAACGTAGATTTGAGGGGGATTGTTTGGCTTATTAAGTACGGTTCCAACACTGACGATGTTCGCCTCATAGTCCGCGCCGTTTACCTCACGTTCAGCCTGAGGCGGAAGCTCACGGCGCCTCTGCTCTCTGAATTTCTTGATTTCGCGTTGCTGCCTGGTTCTGAAGCTCATTCCAGATTGTCTGCATTTCTTCCTAAGGTACAATTCCTCAAGTTCTTTTTGGCTTTTTTTTATTCTTTGTAGCTAAAATAAAGCTTTTGCTTACCTTTTTGGTTGATAATTCAAGATCACGTCATTCTTGATTTGTTAGTCTCTCAGTTTACTTAATTCGGTGGTTTAGTTAACATAATGAGCTCAATGAAAGGCTATTTTATTCAAATGTTTGAAATACTTGTGTTCTTGAATTCTTTAGCTATTGCAGACTGTGCTTTCAGATTAAATGGTATTCTACTATTTTGTGTTCTTGATACTACATTTTATATAAAATTATAGAAACTGGCGTTTTCTTAAATAAGTTATATAGGCTGTAGTTATATAGGCTTTCAGATTAAATGATTCTAAGGGGCATCTTTAGGTTGGTTTGGCCTTTCAAATGACAATATCTTTAATGTAGAGCTATGATTTCTGTGCATTAGAGGTTTGTTCTAGTTTCTTCAATATCAACTTGGATTTGCAAGTTTGTGTTCCTAGTACTATATGTGAATTAAATAAATGATTGCAGGAAGATGCGTATGACATGGACGTCGATACTGAAACATCTGCAGTTCAGGCTCCTACTAAACATTTGTTGGCAGAGCTTGAGATTTATTGCTCTTTGCTTGTTGTCCTTTTTCTTATTGACCAGAAAAAATACAATGAGGTCAGATTTGTTTTCTGAATCTGTATTTTCTTTTTCCTTTATGGCCAAATCCACTTTGTTAACCCGCAAAGATTCTCTTGCCCTGTTCTCTTTCAGGCTAAAGCTTGTTCCTCAGCAAGTATTAACCGGCTCAAGAGCCTGCACAGAACTATTGGTATCCTACCATCTAAACTGTACTTCTATTACTCGTATAGCTATGAGCTCACTGGTGATCTGGCCGAAATTCGTGGGTAAGATATTTGTGTGCTTTCATGTATAAATACTTGTTAAAATGCAACTTCTGAAGAGTAGAGGAAGCTAGATAAGAGTCTAATCATTTCTCTAATTCTTTATTATACTTCTACTTGCAGAAATCTCCTTGCCTTGCATAATAATGCCACACGATACCGTGATGAGCTCAGCCAGGTTTGTCGTCAATCAATATTGAGTTGGTTTTGGGTAAGAGATATCAGAGCTAATGTGTAATATACTGGCGTATTGCAGGAAACACTTCTAAACTTGTTGTTGCATAACTATCTCCATTATAACCTCTATGATCAGGCTGAAAAGTTGAGATCTAAGGTACCAAGATTTGAAGTGCACTCAAACCAACAGGTAGATGTTGTCTTGTTCTTTTGCTTGTTTAACTTTTTCATCTGTTATTATTCTCATGCTGGAAAATCAATTCAGTTTACCTTTAGTCTTTATTTGGATGGATGAGCCACTACAGTATGAATCTTTTCCAAATGTTATGACCACGCGCATATCTGGTTTATATTGTTAGATATCTCCTAATTTCCGGCCAATCTAATGTCCTAAAATGGGCAAGTTGTCTATTCAAGGTATGGCTGATGGTTTATCTTTTGTTCTGCAGTCTTGTCGATATCTCTTCTACAAGGGAAGATTCGAACAATTCAGTTAGACTATACTGATGCAAAAGAGAATCTGCTAGAGGCAGCTCATTTAGCCCCTGTTGCAGCCCGGGGCTTCAGAATTCAGTGTAACAAGTGGGCTATATTAGTCAGTCTGCTGTTGGGGGAAATACCTGGGAGAACAATCTTTGTGCAGAAAGGGATGGGGAAGGCTTTGGGGCCATATTTTGAACTGACAAATGTAAGTTTGGTTTGTTGATGATGAATCCCTGTTTAAGGAGAAAACAAAATTATTTTGACTTCTTATCTTGATAATGTCTGCTTATATATGGATATTGGTGCTGCTTATTTTGGTTTCGATTCGAAAGAGAAGGTCTAATTTCCTGGCTCAACTTTTCAGGCTGTACGGATTGCTGACTTGGAGCTGTTTCAGAGTGTTGCAGAGAAGTTTACTAGCACCTTCAGAGCTGACAAGACCCAAAATCTTATAGCCCGCCTGCGATATAATGTCATCAGGAGTGGATTACGGAACATCAGTATCTCTTATTCACGCATTTCACTAGCTGAAGTTGCTGAAAAATTGAGGTTGACTTCTGAAACGCCAGTTGCAGATGTCGAAAGCATTGTAGCAAAGGCCACTCGTGATGGGGCAATAGATGCTACATTGGATCATGCAAATGGTTGGATGGTGCCGAGAGAGATTGATGACATTTATTCTACAAATGAGCCCCAAGCTGCCTTCCATTCCAGGATTACTTCCTGCCTTAAAATGCACAATGAAGCAGTTCGGGCCATGTATTTTCCACCATACACGTTCGAGAAGAAAGAAAACGCGGAGAAAAGGAGAGAGAGGCTACAGCAAGCACATGATCGCGCACAGCAAGACGCCGAGGAATACGGTGACTCTTTTTAAGGATTTTGCCTTAGTGATTGTGAACTGCGACATTGTTTCTCAACCTATGATGAATTCATTCTTGTTGTTGGTAATTCTATTAAAGGAAGGAAACTAACAAAGTCCCGGTCGCATATAGACAAGTCTGGACTCTTGGAGTTTTCATTGATCGAGTTGGTATAGCACAAACAGGAACATGAAACAATGAGCACTGTAAATTTTTTCGTTTGTTTGCGTTATCGTTCCACTGATTGTTTTCACTTCCTTTCCTTTTTGGATTAAGGTTGTGAATTGTGATATATTGTTAATGAACACTTGCCAAATACATACAGTCTTCTAGCTTGAATATGGCTTCAAGCCTTCAACATTCTCTTCATTGATTTTGTTACTAATAATTACTCTCTCCCTCTCTACCTATACTTCAAAGTTACAGAATGTCTAGGATCATATATCAAAAGATATTTTTATGTACGTGGAAAATATAATATTTCTGTTTTCAATAGATAAAGGATAAATAGTTAAATACCGTACAAGATGTACCACATGGTACTTCATCCTTCAAAAACACGGCTTTACCGCCCTTTTATGTGCTGTCGTGTCCCGTGCTTGATATAATTAAATAGAATGAGGCTCCTTGTATTCTCATATTTCTCTCTTTCTTTTTCTTATTACAAAGTCTTCAAACCGGAATTACTTTTGGATAGATGAAGTCTTGCCGGTTAGGTGATCTATATTTTGACCTAAAAAATTAAAAAAATTTAATTTGATTTTATTTAATTTAAATCATAATTTTATAAATTCGATTCGACTCAAAAATTTTAAATAAAATTTGAGTTACGAAACGAGATTTGAATAACTCCAATTTTTTAATAAGTTTAAGTTGAATGACTAAACTCTATTTGATATATGCATATTGCATATGAGAAAAATATAAAGAAATGCATATGTATGACGTGATTAAAGTCTGAGTTATAAAATAAGACTCGTTAATTTAACTTGTTTAAAAAAAATTATTTGACTCGACTCAATTGAGTACTTATTCCTCTCCAGCAATTTGACATGCTCAACCTGCATGGGAAAAGATCGGTATCTACCGAAGCGGAGTCGTGCCTGTTTTGTTCTAGAGGTAACATTTGTATCCCCTATTTTTCACCCTTAGAAGTCTTGTATTATATCTATTGTTTTGGAGTTCCATCTTATACAGGGTTCCATGCAATAAGCCTGGTGGAGTAAGGTTCACTATCAATGGGAGAGACTATTTTGAGCTTGTTTTGATTAGCAATGTGGGAGGAGCAAGATCGATCCAATCTGTGTCCATCAAGGGCTCCAAAATCGGGTGGATGGTAATGTCAAGGAATTGGGGAGCGAACTGCAATCCAATGTAAGTATAAATCGAGCAAATGCAGCGGAATGATAAAAATCATAAATACCTCCAGCCATTGTCAAAACCGTATGCCAAATTGAGATATGGTTGCACCACCGTCAAGCACGTCGAACCACTGTCGGATGCTTAAAACCACCGTGGAAACGCCTCGAACCACTGTCGAGTACTTCGAACACGCCAACACGAAAACTAAAATGCCAAAGATCTTCTAAGCACTCAAAACTCACTTAGATGGAATATGTGATTCTTGTATTTGATGCTTAGGGACCTTAGGCTAGATGTGTATTTATAAGTGTGGTTTCCCATCAAAACCACCCTGTTAAACTACCCCACTATGACATGAAAAACAAAGTGGTAAAACGTGGGAAGTTAAACCATACAAACATGGGAAGTTAGCTACACGTTGCTTGCCACGAACCACACTTGAGAAAGTGGTTTATCCAATATTCTCCCACTTGGTTTGTATTGCCCACGAGTACTTAAATTGAAACATAATGCATGAATCATGGCGACGTTTCCTCTTATAATTTGAGTGGTATCTTCCATGTATCACAATACATCAAGTCTCAACACTTTAGCCCAAATACTTAATGAATAAACCCGATGTTTATTCTAGGTCCAAACTTTAGTGACATTTCTCGAAACAATTAACTTAATGTGTACACAACATAAATGAGAAATATCAAACTTTATTAGAGTTTCAACATAATCGTTCTTACAACAAAAATTTACAAAGTGGGAACAAGTCCCATAGTGATAACATGATCCTTAAATTTATGCGGTGGCATGCCCTTAGTCAAAGGATCAGCTAACATCTGCTCAGTGTTAATGTGCTCAATGACCACTTTCTGTTATTTAACATGTTCCTTTATGGCTAGATACTTAATGTCGATGTGTTTACTTCAACTTCCACTTTTGTTGTTCTTAGCCATAAAACAGCAGCTAAATTGTCACAATATATCCTTAATGGCCTATAGATTGAATCCACAAGTCTCAGCCCATAAATGAAACTCTTTAACCATACTCCATGTGAGGTAGCCTCAAAACACGAAACGAACTCGGCCTCCATAGTGGAAGTGGTAGTCAATGTCTGGTTGGCACTCCTCCAAGATATAGCTCCGCTGGCAAACATAAATATATAACCTGATGTTGATTTATGTGAATCAACATAGCCAGCAAAGTCTGAATCGGAGTAACCAATCACCTCTAAATGGTCAGATCGTTTGTGCGTAAGCATGTATTCCTTTGAGGTATCTCAAAACTTTCTTTGCAGCTCTCCAGTGGTCCGTACCCGGATTACTCTGATATCTTCCCAACATCCCAACGGTAAATGCAGTGTCAGGTCTTGTACAGACTTGAGCATACATCAGGCTTCTAACAACAGAAGCATATGGAATGTTTTTCATTTGCACTTTCTCAAATTCGTTCTTCGGGCTTTGGTTCAGATTGAACTTATCACCCTTCACGATAGGAGCAACACTATGTGAACAATCTTTCATCCGAAATCTTTCTAAAACTTTGTTGATATAGGTTTCTTGAGATAGACCTAAGACACCTTTATGTCTATCACGATGTATCTTAATGACAATGACATAAGATGCAACACCCATATCTTTCATATCAAAATTCTTAGAAAGGAATTGTTTCACCTCATGTAGCATACCCCTGTCATTTGTTGCAAGTAAAATATCATCCACATTAGAATAAGGAAACACATTTTACTCCCACTGATCTTCTGGTATATACATTGATCCATGATATTCTCAACAAAACCAAATGAAGAGATAACCTCATGGAATTTCAAATACCACTGACAAGAGGCTTGTTTCAATCCATATATAGATTTCTTTAACTTACAAACCAAATTTTCACCATCACTAGAGGAAAATCCTTCAGGTTGTTTCATGTATGCCTCTTCCTTTAGGTCACCATTAAGAAACGCAATTTTCACATCCATTTGTTGTAACTCAATGTCAAATTGAGCTACTAATGCTAACACAATGCGTAAGGAATCTTTCTTAGATACTGGACTAAAAGTCTCAGTGTCATCAATTCCTTCTCGCTGAGTGAATCCTTTAGCAACAAGTCTTGCTTTATATCTTTCTATGTTGCCTTTTGAGTCTCTTTTTGTTTTGAAGACCCATTTACATCCAATGGCTTTTACACCATCATGCAACGATACAAGATCCCAAACTTCGTTGCTTTTCATAGAATTCATCTCATCCTTCATAGCATCATACCATAATTTTGATTCATTGCAGCTTATGGCAGTTGAAAATGACCCAGGGTCATTTTCAGCTCCAACATTATAGTCAGATTCTTGTAAATACACAAAATAATCACTAGAAATTGCTGATTTTCTTTCTCTAACAGATCTCCTTAATGTTGAACCAACATTTTCTTGTGGATCATGTTGTTCAACTGGTTGTTCAATAATTTCTGGATTTTCTTGAACAACTTGATCTACTGGAGTTTTTTCAGCAGATTGTGGAACTTTATTGATTGGTTGTTCAACACCCGGTTGAGCTTGAGGGGTGTTATATATAATAACCAATCTCTCACTTGAAGTGGATGAATGACCTACGGGTATTAAATCCCGAGACAGATTACTCCCACTGATTGAGTCATTCTCAAGAAATTTAGCATTTCTTGTTTCCATAATTCTAGTGTTATTAGATGGACAATAGAATCTGTAACCTTTGGACTTTTCGGCATATCCAATGAAATACCCACTAATGGTCATTGGGTCCAGTTTCTTTTCTTGTGGGTTATAAACTCTCACTTCAGACAGGAATCCCCATATGCGTATATGTCGTAAACTCGGTTTCCAGCCTTTGAATAACTTAAAAGGTGTCTTTAGGACAGCCTTGGTAGGAACCCAGTTTAATATATACACAGCCGTCTTGAGAGCCTCAACCCATAAATACTTAGGTAGCTTAGAGCTACTAAGCATACTTCGCACTATGTCCATTAGAGTTCAATTTCTTCTTTTCGCAACACCATTCTGATCACAAGCGAGCCTGGCATGGTGTATTGGGCAACTATATCATTGTCTTGAAGAAATTTCGCAAATGGACCAGGTGCTTGTCCATCCTCAGTGTATCTACCATAATACTCACCACCTCTATCGGTTCTCACAATCTTTATTTGCTTACCGCGTTGTTTCTCTACTTCAGCCTTGAAAACCTTAAAGGCCTCTAACGCTCCACTTTTATGATGAAGCATGTAGAGATACATGAACCGTGAGTAATCATCTATGAAAGTGATAAAGTATTTCTGACCTTACACATCCATATCTGGACAACATATATCAAAATGGATGATTTCCAATATGGTCGAACTCCTCATGGCACATTTCTTTGACTTGTTAGTTTGCTTGCCAAGTATCAAAATCAGTAAAATGCAAGGTATTGAGTACCCCGTCATTTACTAATCTTTTAATCCTTTCGATGGAGAAATGTCCTAATCTCCGGTGCCACAAAGTAGAGGAATCTTCATTTATAACACATCGTTTAGTACCAGTTTGAATGTGCATAACATTATAAGTGGCATTATTTTGTAAATCAATAGAGTAAAGACCATCACTTAAAACACCATTTCCAACAATTTCAGATTTATAAAATAAACTGAATCCAACATTTGAAAAATTAAAACAATACCCCAAGGGTGAAAGTCTTGAAATGGAAATTAAGTTTCTAGAAAAACTAGGAATATAAAAAGTCTTTTCTAAAATTAAAACAAAGCCACTACTAAGCACTAATTCGCAGGTCCCAATAGCTTCCACAATCGACTGCTTCTTGTTTCTCGAATAGATGTGTCGCTTAGCTCCCACTAGTTCCTTCAGGTTTTTTAATCCCTATAAGGAATTTGAGACATGGATTGTAGAACTAGAATCAATCCACCATGTTTTATAATTAACATCAACCATATTTGACTCAAAGCAAACAAGTGAGATTGATTTACCTTTCTTTTCAAGCTAGCCCTTATGTTTGACACAGTCCTTCTTTATGTGTCCCTTCTTTTTACAGAAGAAACACGTGAACTCTTTCTTTATATCAGCTTGGGGTTGCATTTTAGCCTTCCCCTTCTGCTTGGCTTGGACTAACCTCTTTCCTTGAGTAACTGTCAGTGCAATCTCTCCCATCTCTAGTACGAGCCTACCCTCTTCTTGATCACACATGGTCAAAAGTTCATCAATAGACCATTTATCCTTATGTGTATTATAAGAGATCTCTAAATGGCCCATATTAAGGTGGAAAAGTGTTCAATATATAGTGCACCAGGAAAGATTCAGACATTTCAACCTCAAGTGCCTTAAGTCGAGCTGTCAAATCTCGCATTTTATTGATGTGATCACTCACATCTTTCACTGTAGTGAGTTTTAGTGATGTGAACTTCATAATTAGGGTGCTGGCTAATGACTTTTGAGAAGTCTGAAACTGTTTCTGTATAGCCGTTAATAACTCTTTGACATTCTCATAATGCTCAATCGAGCCACGAACATCAGCAGGAACTTTGCTCTTAATGAACATAATACTTAAGCGATTGGATCGCTTCCACATTTCATATAGAGCAAGATCAGCCTGATTGATGTTGTCAGTGATATGTGGCTTAGATTTCCTTATAGCATAATCAATATCCATACACCCTAATTGAAGAAGAATACCCTCATTCCAGAACTTAAAGTTCTCACTGGTTAATTCAAGGATATCTACTTTATTATCAGACATATTCATAGGTTGCAATGCTGCAAAATAAATTGACATACATGCTTACTATAAATTTGAGGCAAACATAAGTCATAATTTATCAATGCAAATTATGTAAATAATGAATCTAGTGACATAAAAATTGCATGTGGGCTAAATTTTTAATTCGATTAGATCTATTTTATGATAGAATTATTTTCTATCCTTTATATAAAAATTATTAAATTTATTTTCATAATTCTTGTGGGTAATTATAAAAACTCATCTAAGCTTTCCTTATGTGATTATGTAATGAGATTTAATATTTAAGCTTTTCGTATGTGATTATTAACCTTAGTAATTTTATTTAACTAAAGATGTTGTGGCTAGTCTTTAACTAAATAAAATTATGAAAATCACTTAGCTAGATATTAACCCTAAACTTTATTCAAAGTTGTTGCTAATTCATTATGCAACATTTTATGTCTAGTCCTTATGAGATCCCTATCGTAATTTTTATTTAATTAAAGTTGTTGTGGCTAATTCTTTAATTAAATAAATTATTCGGATCCCTAGACATATATTCTATAGTTTTATTACTTAATACTTTATGCAATAAATCTTAAGGTTTTATGTATATAACTAATTACCAGATAAGTTATATAGCATCTCTTAATTTAGGCACATAAAAATTATTTCTAAAATTTATTTTTAATTAAATTATTAATAAAATTTAGAAATTAATTTAATAAAATCTTACGTTTTTAAAAGCAAAAGTCTGCAACATAATTTTTCTCAAATTTTAGAATTTAAAGATCAACATGTCATTTTAATTTTGAGAAACATACAAACTTTAAAACGACAAGACAGAGATTTAACCTGTCTCTGATACCAAATGTAAGCATAAATCGAGCAAAATGCAGCGAAATGATCGAAATCATAAATACCTCCAGCCATTGTCAAAACCGTATGCCAAATTGAGATGTGGTTGCACCACCGTCAAGCACGTCGAACCACCGTCGGATGCTTAAAACCATCGTGAAAACGCCTCGAACCACCGTCGCATACTTCGAACACGGCAACACGAAAACTAAAATACCAAGGATCTTCTAAGCACTCAAAACTCACTTAGATGGAATATGTGATTCTTGTATTTGATGCTCAGGGACCTTAGGCTAGATGGTATTTATAGGTGTGGTTTCCCATCAAAACCACCTGGTTAAACTACCCCACTATCACATGAAAAACAAAGTGGTAAAACGTGGGAAGTTAAACCATACAAACATGAGAAGTTAGCTACACGTTGCTTTCCACGAACCACACTTGAGAAAGTGGTTTATCCAATACCCAATGCCTATCTCGATGGCCAGTCGTTGTCTTTCCGAGTCACCACTACCGACGGAGTTATCCGACAGTTTCTCGACATCGTACCGTCAAATTGGTGGTTCGGCTAGTCGTACACCAGCAACCAACAATTCTAAAGTCACTAAAATGATTCGAGAGTTCAGGATTCTGTGCAGAGGCGAGCTTATTGTTTCCTAAAGCTGCCCGCCATACATGCATGTATCGGGATGATGGTTCGAATGGAAGTGAATCTATGAACGCAAGTCAGCTAAATTACCTTATTTTTTCTGTGTTTTTGCTACCACCATGTTTGGAATTATTTGAAGATCGGAATCAAGTGTGAATAAGAAGCGCAAGCTTGCATTGCATTGCAGCTTCAGCAAATGTAAATTTTGTTTTCACAAATTTTCTATGTTTGTGATAGGGATTTTACTTTTGTAATTCTACCATTTATTGCAATAAATCAACCGAACCGACAAACCTTTTGAAATATGCCCAGCAAAGGGTTAATTAGATTCTGTTCTGTCGCATAGTTGTCTGGATGCAGACCTTGGCAGTTTGGCCGAAAGGAAATTTGGTTTAAGGGTAAAAGAATGAAGAGAAGATCAGTTTCCCTGGACTTGAATAGATAAAGAGAGTGACAGAGCATTATTTGAGATGAATTTCAGGAATACATTATTTTGATCCACTGCATCCACCTATCCAGGTTGATCCGAGTCTGAGTTCCGAAGCACTGGTAAATGATAATCGCATCTATAATTCTATAGTGCACTTAAATAAAATAATACAAGAAATCCATTAATTATTTGAGGGGTTAAAGATGGATACAAATTATCTGTCTTTCTTTCTGTACCGTTTTATGCCTCAACACTAGAAGAAATTGTAGATTAAAAGCCATAACCTAAAATTCAAGGTGCTAAACACTAAACCCTAAGAACTATACCCTATCATAATTTTTTTAAACTCTAATTTTAAACCTTAACCTTGATCTTAATCTTAAACTTAAATTTTTAATATTGGGCATAAATAGGGCACAAAAAAGGACAAAAATTTTTAAAACTATTTCTCCATAATTACCAACATAAAAATAAAAATTAAGATAAATCATATAAATCATAACTCAAGTTCAAACATTAAACTTTTTTAATCACTCTATTGTTAAATCATTGACATTGTGATGACATGATTTATTTTATGTATATTCAAGTCATATAAACATTACTAAATCCAAAATTAAAGTAAAAAAAAAGTTACAAGCCATCTTTTTTTTATTTAAAATCCCTAACCCTTTCTTCATAATCTCCAACATTATCTAGATGCTCCATCACGCCTTCGTTGCGCACAGAGGTACTGACCTTTAATTTAGATTTAAAATTGTAAAAATTGGTTTAAGTAGTAATGAAGTGGTATACGTTGAATCGACGATCATGAAATCTAGTTCTTCATTGGGGCATGGATTCTGTCTAATTTTTTAATCAGTCGAGGCTACATTTCTTTAATCTCACATCTCGCTAATTCTTGATTCTCGAGGGATCGACGGTTAAACCAAACCAAATTATATGCAAGGGGCGGCGGCCGGGAAAAAGGAAACCAACTTTACATTATTTTAAGAGTAAATTAAAAAAATTATTATTAAACTTTATTCACTTATTTTAATTATTAAAATTTTAAAATAAGAATTTACCCGCTGAACTTTATATATTAATATATTTTAATCATTTAATATTATTTTATTAATATTTTAATTTAACTTGAAATGTTTTATTATTATTAGGTATAAAATATAATTTAAAATAAAAAAATTACTTAAATTCATTAATATTATTGTACATGGTCGGTTAACTATGGTTTGAATTCTAATTGCAGTTAACTATGGCCGATAATAATAAAATATTATTGTTGCTAAATATTCCTAAATAATCCATCTGTTCCTAAATAAACCATGATCAAGGAAGAACAAAAACAAATGTTGCCGTCGCCGTTCTCCCTGCCATCGCACAACATCGTTTCTGGTCACTTTCTCCGACAACCAAGACCATCAAAATGTAGCCTCCATCTTCCTCTTTTTTTCTACTAGTTTGATTTATCTCGAAAAGGCCTTATCTTCATGAAATATCTTGAAACTCGTCGAACTTCTTTGCCACCGATCTTAGCAACCGACCGTTAAATCGATGTAGTTTTGAGATATGTTTTTTCTTCTTTCCAATACGCATCAATTGACCGTTGCGATCGATCTTCGAAGTCTCCGATCGTCGAAAACCACCATGACCGATAATGTGTAAGCTCTCTTTTTTCTCCTTTAGTTTTTTTTCTTCTTGATTTCATTTCAAACTGGGGATAATGACATTCGACCCTGGTTTAATATCTCAGTTCAGTTGTGGGTTGCATGTTCACGATTCGAATTGCAAGGCTGAGACTTATGTTGAGTGTAGGGGTTGTGTTGTTGTGAGGTTTGATTATGGGTGAAGTTTTGAGGGAGTTGGTTTTCGCTTTAGAGTGGTCGGTTTAGGGCATCGATGGAAAAATGAGTCGGAGAATGATTCGATTGATGATGGTGAGATTTTTGGTAGCTTTGATTCGGTTGATTACAAATGGAGACCGGAGAGTTCGATTTATCAACGGAAAAGTAATCAATTATAATCCCCTCGTCATATTTAATAATAATAAAATATATCAAATCATATTAAAATATTAATAAAATAATATTAAATAATTAAAATAAATTGATATATAAAATTTAGTGAATAAATTAATATTTTTAAAAATTTAATAACTAAAATAAAAAAAAATAAAATTCAGTAAGAATTTTTATAATTTACTCTTATTTTAATTAGTAATCAATTATAAGCCCCTCGTCATCAACAACAAACATCTCTGCAGCAAGGAAAACGCGATCAAGGTTAGGAGATTATTAAAATGCCCGGGTAGGGGATTTAAAATTATAAAAGAGGTATTTTATTTGAAATGGTTTCAAAATAATTATTTTAATAGAATTAATAAATTATTTTTTAAATTATTGACTAAATTATTTGAATTTATATATTTAAAAAATTAAATATGTTATTGTATAAGTTTTATTAATTATCACATCACTTTTTATCAGATGTTAATAGTTTAGTGACTAATTTAAAGTAAAATTAAAAGTTTAATTCTCACTTTGACGTAATTAAAAGTTTGTTTATTGAATTAAATAATTTATTAAAATTTAATGACCATCTGTAATTACCCAAAACAACAATAAAGTTTAGCTTTGGAATCTTTATGTCTTCCCGTTCAAACGAAAACAATTTTTAGAACAGTGTGTGCGCGTACTGACTACTGCGTCTAAAGATGCAATCTAAATCAGGAAAATGTTGATAAACCCGAAAAGGCAAAACGATGCAAATTTCTGAGTTTTTCTCCGAAATCATTTAGCAAACAAAAAAATTGAAACACGCACCAAGCAGTGTGTTTCAGATTCCAATTACTTCGATTTGCGACTTGACTTGTTAGACCCAAGAAACATTGATGCTCGCTTCCTTCATGGATTTACAGACAGGACACGAATGAAGGAAAGCTTCACAGGACTCGCACGAGCAAAGGTGTCTGCACGGCAGAAACACAACGCAAGAGCTCCTACTGTTGCACTGCTTGCAACCCGTCTTATTGTCATTGCTCTTTTCTTCCATTTCACCACCGAAAATGGACTCCGCGTCTTCTGCTGTATTGCCGACCCACACTAGGTTTTCCTTCACTGCTTCCAGCGTGTTGCTCAGATCCATAACCGTTGTTTCCTTTGCTTTCGCAAGTCTTTGCCATGACTCGCTCTCCATTTCCGCTTTCCTCAGGGAAGCTTCAAGCTCCGTTCTTTTCTTTGTTGCTCGAGCCAATTCATCTTCCTTTCGTCTCATCAAATACAAGGCCTTTGATTCCATACATTTGAGCAAGATGGCCAATTGTTGCTTTCTTTGCTCTCGTAATGTAGACATTAGCCTCTCATTCTGGTAAAAAAAAGCAATAAAATGAATCGATAAGAGTAATAAATTTATGATGAAAAAAAAGAGAATTCTTGCCTGCCATTGAAGAACGCTATCAAGCTCCTGTCTTTGCATCTCCAGTTGAGCATCCAAAGAAGAAAATGATGAAGAAGCCAAATTAAGAGCGTTTTGTTGCAGATGAAAAGGAACCGTATGTTTAGAAGGGTCTTGAAAACCGAAACAAGAATCAACCTCGAAGGAAGGAATAAGAACAGGTGCTGGATTCAACACAACCCAATCCTGAAGACCGATCATGGATGAAGAAGGCAAACCCATAGTTTCAGCATGCAACTGTGCTTGAATAGCCATTGTAATAACGAATACTAATCAGAAAGGAGCCAAAACAACATAAACAATGAAAACTCCCCTTTTGGCTCTTTTAAATTCACCTACTTAACTTGTTAGATGGCTATTAATAAGAAAACCAGAAAGGCTGAGGCTCTTATATTCTGTCAGGAGAGATGCTTGCCTTCTTTGCATTGTTTTGGTTTCTGTTTAAATTGAAAAAGACTATGCATCTGCATCATCATCATGAATGAAAGAAACCCGTGGATGGTTATAAATCGAATGAGAAAACCGACCAAATCTTAAAATGTTTTAAACATATATATTTCCATTAATGAAATGGGAGATTTTATGGACACAATTTGCTAGTAAATGACGTATTTATGGAACTAAATCAGGAAAATAATAAAGGATAGGCAGAGAGTAGGACAAAATGAGATGCTATAAAGTTGTCCAAAACGTTAAAGAGTGAGACATTACGGAAGGGAAGAATGAGAGATTTGGAGATAATGTATTTATGGGGTCGGTTCCAAACGACAAAATTTATATGCCACGCATTTGGCATTTGCAGCCACATCGGAGCTAGGACCAGCCGGGCAGCCCAGGGCTCCTGCCGTATGCAGTCATTCACATAATGGAACCCACAATTACCATCTGCAAAGGACTTTTCCTGATGTGATTGATTGTAGCCAGAAAAGAGAAAGATCTAAGGTTGAAAAGTTAACTGACAATGGGAGACAACGTTTTAACCGAGAGAGAGACGAGTTTTAACTTCCTTCGTTATGCGATCTAGTATCTTTTTAGCTGGCCCGATAGGTTGATTAATAAGGTTAATAAGTGCAACAGATAGCGATGAGATTGTTGCTTTAAAGGAGCAGCCAAGGCAACAGTAGCATCCGCAGTCCGGTAGTCCACACGTACCGAGAAGGGAATCGAACAGCAGATGCTCTAGCCAGTCTAGACTTGTGTGCAAGCCGGTGGGTTTTCATTTGTTTCCTCAGCCGCCGGATGAGGTAGGTGCTGCGAGAGGTTCATGATCATGTACTAGGGGTGGCTCGACTAAGGATTGTTATGGTGTAATTAATTTGCGTTTCATATAATAATGAAAAAAAGAGAGGAAAGATACATAATTCTGAGTACGGGTCCATCATTAGTAAGTGCATGGCTTTATTTGACACAAATGACAATTAAATAAAAGTTTGCTCTCTGATCAAAGCGATTTCTTTTTCCAGGCTAACGAAGAAAGCTAGCTGGTTCACCAGTCACTCAAAATCGTCTTTAAACTTTTCTACCATACTTATCAGCTTTCCTTTCAAAAGAAGAACGAGCTTAGTAACACTGGCGGATGTATGTTATTGGTTGGGTGGCGTGTGCACACCATAAATTTTTGAAAGTTTATACATTTAGCTTTAATTTTTTTTTATTTTTATAAATTAATTTTTAATTTTTTTATCTTTTATAATTTGTGGTCACCCTAAAATTTTGAGATTTTATGTTCGATCAAACACATAGTTCAAGGATATCGAAAATCCAAGTTTTTTGAAAAAAAATAATTAAGTTTATTAATTTTTGTATTCAATTAGGTCTTCGAACAAATAAATTGAATCAACTAAGTCATTTGATTAATTTGTCTATCAATTTTAAACTGTTTTTTTAATATTACTGTCACGTGACATACTATAGTTTTGTCATGTCACATTTACAGAGATTTTAGAAAAATATTTTTTATAAAATTTTATAAGTTTTTAGAATTTTTTAATAAAATAAAAAAATGTGAAAATGTTAAGTAATAACATTGTAGCACGACATGTTGTACCAACTGATAAAAACTGTTAGATTTAATAATTAACGTTGGTCAAAAGGGTAAATTAATAAAATTTTGGAGTGTGAGGGCTTAATTAAATACAAAAATAATTTAAAAGCTTAATTATTTTTTCTTAAAAATTCAAAAGCTTATAGTACCCTTAATTCTAACCTACAATATATGCAATATTTTTTCATATCATGACTAATATTGTCAAAATTATATAAAATCAAACTATTAAATATCATTATCATAGATAAATTATTCCTAATAAATTAAAACAAAAATATGTGTAAAAATATAAGATTTTTTTGGCTTAAGGGTGTTTGAAGACCGTACACTCGGATAATTCTACGATAGACAACATGTACCGTAATGTACCATTAATCACGTGTACCGCAATGTACCATTAACCATTTTCATTAGTTTTAAAATCATAAGGACTAAAATTGTTTTTATCCCCTCTTTAAATAAAATTTTTAAAAATAATATTTATATTGTTTTTCAAATTTTTTCTATTTTTTAAATTTAAAAAATAATAAAAAATTTATTACTATAATAATTACTACATCTACTTTAATTTAAATTTTATTGAAACACTATATTAAATATGTATAATTTGTAATCTAATATTAGAATCAATCTTCATCTTCATAAACCCTAACCAAAAAAACCCTAACCGTCGCCGCCCCCGCCATCTCTGTCGCCGGCGTTTGATCCTCTGCCGACATCGCTTCGCCCCTCACCAACACCGGCTCTGGTCGACGTCGCTGTAGTTGAAACGAGCAGCTGAAGCCGTCGGGATTCACTGCGTTTAGCAGCCACCCCCTTTGATTGCCGTTGCCGTAAGTCACCGTGAAACCCTCCCCGTTGACTGTCGACTACAGCTCCAATCAGTGCCGACGCCATGCCTCGCTCGCCGGCGGTTTGTGAGTGCTGCGCCTTCACCCAAAATGGCTTCCACCTCTGCAGTGAATCCTCCACGATTCGATCCCCACCTCCGCGGCTGACAGCCAGCCAAACCCCCTTCCACGCCATCGTTCATCGTGCCGTCCGGCCCAGGCTGGTGGCTGCCGATTGGGTGCTAGTGATGGTGGCTGCAATTAGGGTTTCAAAACCCTAATATTTTCAACAATTTTTTTAAAAACAATATTAAATTATTATTTTTAAAATACTAATATTTAATTAAATATATTCAATATTTTTCATTAGACAATTATTAATCAAAGAATTAATGTTACTAACAATGTCCGATTTCAATCTTATTAGGTATTCGTTCGACTATTTTGCCGTTGATTGTCGGAGAAAACCAACACCGCGAGTTCAATTTTTCGTCGTGTTCTAACTATAATTCTTGAAAGCATCAAGAGTAATTTAATTTTTTTACCAATTTTATTTTTGCTTTAATTAAACAATAAACTATTTAAAAATAAAAAGTATAATATTTTGTTCTATGTTCTTTTGAATTAGACGATGGACCTCAATTTGACCACTTCAAAACAAAGTGCAATGATAGAACGAAATCACATGATGAATTCAAAAAAAATATTAATGTTCAGGTATTTTCTTTGTTATTATTAGAAAAAATGCATGTTTAATTTTGCGGTTAGAATATTGAATTTCTCATCTTGAAATAATTTTATTTTTTTCAACTATTATAGTTTTCATTAAATTTTTATGTTGTTGTTTTAGTGAAGTTTTGTTGCTCTTTATTCTTTATATGATATTATGATTTAAATATTTGTTTATTTATTTATATGTAGGAAGAAATTGATGTTGTGCAACATAAGGAAGTGATGAACAAGTTAGAGATCATAATTGGTTCAATGCAAAATATTGAAAAAGCAATTGTTAATATAGGTGGTCTCTTAGAAATTTTTTTGCCTATGCTTATACCGTGTAATGTTATTTCATCGGAGAAGGAAACTTTTAACAAGGAAAACAAAAGTTTAGGTCTAGAATCATTGAATGATGAAGTAACACATGATGGAGCATTAAGGGAAAAAAATTTAGGTAATCTTTCATCGAAAGAGGAAGGCTTAGATAATAAATCATGTAAGGAAGAAGTATTAAGTAGTAGATCACCAAAGGAACAAACTGATGCTCCTATTAGAAAATTAAGTAGCTCTCAATTTATCAATTCATGTTCTAATTATTCCTCTCTTTTATTGCAACCTAGTGGTAAAAGAAAGCTTGAAATTAGTTTGGAAGACGATATTAAATCTCCTAGTAACGATCCCCCAAATATTCCGAATGAGATTATTAATTTTCAATTCAGTGAGCACGATTTCCCAGTCAATTAGTCACTTTAAAGGAAACTCCAATTATTACCGAGAAAAGATGTAAGGTATTGTCCAAAAATAAAAGTTCTCGACAGAAAAAGAGTGTGAAGTCATCTAATATGCAATTTAAACCTACTGATGATATGAAGTTAGAGAGTATGACCTCAAACAAGAAAGTTCGAACCCATGAGCAGACCAAAATGGTATGTATACACCACTTCATTTATATTACATTGTATTTTTTCCAGTTAAATGTTTGATTACAATTAATATATGTTAAATACAATGTATAAATTCAGGGAGAAATCAATGAAAATCTTTCCAATAAATAAGCATCGAAGGTTTTAAATTATGAGCAATATTTTTCTTACCTAACTCCCGAAGAACGTACAATTTGTATCAAGGTTGCTACTTGGAAAAAACAGTCTTCTGCTTTATATAATGCCAAAGGAAATTATTTAGACGTCGCTACTGCTCGAACCGTCTTTCCAAAGAAATGGTTACATGATTGGGTATTATTAATTAGTTTTAAATTTTTTAAGTAGTCAATATTTCTCTTATTATTAACAGTGTTAATATAATTTTTTATTCATCAGTTTATCGATACATATGTGTACGATTTGCACTTAAGATAAGATCATATGCCAAGAAAAATGTATTTGCCTACGTCATTCCAGGTAAAACAAATTAAATAAAATTTCAACTACATAATTTCAAATTTATTGATATTTTAATTTTTTTGACAGATTAGAGTCCTTAAATATTATTCAAATCATGGCAAGAAGGGATTAGAGAAAAACGTTTGAACATTTCTTTGTCGATGGATATAATGTTTTATGCCGATTGATAGTAGTAATGTTGAACAGGTATAATTATAGTATGTTGTTTGTTCATATCTATATGTTATTAACTGTCATTTTACGTGATTTATTAGGTATATTTGCCTTTACATGATGAAAACGGTAAACATTGGTTTCTATTGGTTGTTAATGTTATGGAACAACAAATTCACGTATTAGACTCTCTTGGCGTCAACAAAGAACGTAAAAGAATTGTACATGATTTAATAAGTACTTATTCATTTCCTTTGTTTAGTATAACCTTTGTCAATTTTCTTTTGACTAATTCTTTATTTCGTTGTTATTTATGGTAACAGTTCAGTAAAATTGAACATATTTACGGGACATATCCTTATTTTGGTCAATTGTTTAAAGGTTTCGCACAATTTCCAATAAATTTTCCAGAATTACCGAAGCAACCAAATATGTAAGTTTTTCAATTTGAAACTTTCTTAATTAAATGTTAAGTATACTAGTTAATCTTCTATTCTACATTTCCTTTAGGCATGACTGTGGCATGTATGTATTGAAGTATATAGAAGCCGAGCGAAATAGTGATTGGGCAAAGATTTCATTCATGATAAAGTGTATGCTTTAGTTTTGTTTATGGTCTTAATATTATTAAGTTAATCTTATATATTTATTGTATAGATGCAAGAGGTAGAAATTGAACGACTAAAGTGTTTGGCAAAACTTGTTACCAGTAATCACAATGATGAAAATCTTTTTAAACCTCGTACACGATAAGAGCTCACAAACATTTCACCATGAGGGACTTATCTACCTTCGGTTATTTGGAACTAATATTGAAAGGGTTCTTCAGTTGTCATTACTTTAAATATGGTGAACCATTTTTGTATGAATTAACCGATATTTTTTTTGAAATTTTCAATGTTCTATTGCGTTTGTGCTTCTTTTTTGTTTTTCATCTTCTCAAATATTTGATTTAAATTTTAGGTAAACTACTTGGATGACCACCCAACTATTATTGGTTCTTACATGTTTTGACCACCGAACTATAAAAAATTAAAATTCGACCACCCAACTATTTAATTGGACCTATTCTGACCACCAACTGTTAAAATTTAACGGAGGGGGTGACGTGGTTGTTAATAGAAATTTGTATAATTACACATTTGGTATTATAGATGACGTGGCAGGAATGACTTATGATATCATTTCTTGTTTCAATGAGGTCATATTCTCGTAAGAAATCAACTATATATTTATTCTTCTGGATGTTGACATAATTACGATACCAATATAACTAATGTTGAATAAGCTATACATTCAACTTTATAGTAGCTTGATATTTATAATTTTGATATACGAAGTTATGACTTGCTGATTGTTAATTAGCCCATTTCTAGCTAGCTTGGTAGCACTTGAAATTACCATAAAATGGAGTTGCTATTGAATTAGAAAAATATTAAAGCTTTTAGGCTAATAATAGTTGGAACACCAGATAAATTATTGTTTTTTGTGCGTATGAATTAACTATCTGACTATACTTTTTAATTTAACCTTTTAATTTGATATATCGTCAGTGAATTTCTTTTATATAAACGAGTTACTAAAACTCTCACATGTCCCTTTAAGTGCCCTAAACCCTAACATTAAATTCTAAATCTAAACTCTAAATTTTAAATCTTAAAATCTATTCTCAAACTTTAAAACATAATCACAACACTAAAACACTAACCTTAAACTCTAATTTCTAAACCCTAAAAACTAAACATTTGTGGAAAAACAATTTTTTTAACTGTCAGTGCATAAAATATTTTTCCTGACATCAATGTAATATAAAAATCAATTTAGTATTGATTCCTCCATGATGTAGGTACAAGCTAGATGCCATATGGTACCACAACATTCATACGCCTTCCTTTTTCTCCATTAATTTCTATATAATGGAAAAGATTCTCACTAAACCGTGCTCAATCAATAATCTCTACAAAATACAGTTCTGGAAGAGGTTGCTTGTGACCCAACTCCTCAATCATTAATTTCTATCATATGCAAACTGTTGTTCGCAAATTAACATTGGAAAATATCTTATGGTGATGTTCTACTTTGACATAACATTTAGTGTTAGGCTTTGTAACTAAAGGGTCTGTTGAGTTTTATGGTTTGGCTTAAATCATCTGATGCACGAAAATATACTTTTATGTATATATATATATATATGTGTGTGTGTGTGTGTGTGTGTGTGTGTGTGTGTGTGTGTGTAGCATATAACATGAAAATTATTATGACTCATTACAACTTTTGTCCTTGTGGTGCATGGCCTTACTTTCTTTTAATGTTCTTTTTACTAAAAATTCCATCTAGTTCTATGTCATTGGGAACTGTGGGAGCTTCCGCGAGTTTCTTCTATCTAATGTGACTCTTGGTACATATCGATGAAATATTGAGATTACTTCACTTGCTTACATATCCTTATGGCTTACAGTTATTTCTTAAATGTTATTTTATTGGGAATAAACGTTCTTAAATTTGTGTGAAATAAACGCCATAATGAAAAAGCAGTAGAACCAACGAGGGCTAAGAGGAATATGACTACCAAAGTAACAAGAAAAATGAAGTTTAAGAGATTTGAGATAGTTGAAGTAGCTGCGTATTAATTCTTAATCAAGGAATCAAATGACGATAGTAGGGGCAAGGCAGCTTAATCTAAATGAGTCGCCCTGTTCAGGATCAAGAAGCGTAGACTGTTTTGAAAAACTCGAGCAAATCAGAGAGGGTACGTACGAGAAAATCTAAAACACCACTTTTCAGTTTCTCATCCGTCCAACACCCTTGACATTTTGATATTTTATAACCACGGAACTTGTCATTGCAAAATCCGAATCAAGCCCCTGGAGAACTCGTTCGTTCACCATCAAAGGCGACGCAATCGACACGAAGTGCATCAAACGACGTCGAAGAGATCATTCTAATGATGGTGCACCGGGCTGCAACGATCAACAATAACAGCTACAATGTGATCAACCTACTACAACCACAGTGAAGAGAAGTTCAAGATTCAGGGGAGTCAACAGGTTCTTAACATGCGCTTTTTTCTATCATTTGTTAAAATGCTTTGAACATCTAACGGTGCAGCTAATTGTTACGTTCCGAAGCAGACATCGATGGACCGAAAGATTCACAAGTTGTGATTTAAATGTATTATACCTCTTAAATCTTTTACTTAAACCTGTCATAAGTCGTGTTTTTGCTTAAATCACTTAAGCATGCAAGATTCACAAGGGCCTGATATGTAATTTTGGCTGTGGACTATTGTTATATTTGCTCTTAATTTAAATTGTTGTCCTTAATCCAGATGTAAGAGGTCGTCAAGAGATTTTGGAGCTCTACTTACAAGATAAACCTTTTTCTGATGACGTAGATGTCAAAACAATTGCTCGTGGTACTCCCGGACTCACTGTAACTTGTTTTAGTCTGTTTGGACATGAAAATTTGATGCAATCATAGTATAATTATTTTTAAAATAAAATAAGGGCCTCGTTAAAAACCTCATCATAGCTCGATTAAACCGTAGTTTAATCCAGACATCAGAAGGAGGAAAATAGTGCCCAAAATTATAATTACTCAAAATAGTACTGCATAGGTTCAATAAAAGAAAACGAAAAAGATACATGAATCAACTTCGACACCCAAAGTCTCTATTCTTAAATGATCTACACTCTACCAATCCTTATTTGGTTGCCAATCAAAAACAGTCGGATCATCCTCCATATGTTCTAATTCATGACTATGTGAAGCCTGTAATAAGAAAATAAATAGTATCAAATTACAGAACAATAAAAAGTAATTAATATACATTTATATGTAATTACCTCATATATGTCGCCTTGTTTGTGTGTGTTGGGCATGTGCATAGCTATTGTTGGTAATTGGAGTGTATCAACATGCTTAATATCTGGATCGGATGATGAAGCTTTTCCCTTTACTTTCTTGTGTGTTCCTTTCCCCGTCTCAAGAATTATAGGATCGCCAATTCCAGGAACTCTATTTTTAATAGTTCATTTTTTACATCCCATTTTCATCGCTTGCAAATTCAAACTTATTTTGCAAATTGATCTTTAACTTCATTGAAAGTTTTATATGTCTGGGATGCACGATGACATATATTCATGCAAAAAGAGGCTAAATTGACATACCTGGCTTGAACTGCTGCTGGATTATCACCTTAAATCTCAACATTGTTCTTTTTTTAATTCAAGATCTTTCTTTTCACGAATAGTCCAACGCTTCAAAATACATTCTTGAGGTATTTTCTTTACTTTTTCATATTTCATCACAGCAAACGTGTGTCGACAGGGAAACCCAACAGACTCCAACTTCATACAACAACAATACATGGTATCATAATTGTTATCTTTAGCTACAACGTACCATAAATTTTCTTTTTCACCATGCTCCAACCAATATAACATACGACCATCATGAGATAGACACTTTTTGATCAAATAACATCCATCGTACGACATTTCTTTGCACAAAGTAGTAAAACAATTTATTGTATATACTTGTGTTGCATGCCTTTTTAAAGTTGTCAACACATCATCACAAACTGGTTGTTCATCTATTGTCTTGTAGTTTTGACGACCTTCCTCCCACCTTAAAGAATCTAGTTCTTTATGAAAGTAATTGACAAATCGATACAACATTATCTTTCTGTCCAGCAATGACTTAAGTGTCATATGCATTGACTCACAACGCTGACTAGATCTCATTCCAGCACATAAAAATTTATAATATTTTTTAGTTAATCAATAAAAATAATAAAACTATATACTCAATTGAAGTGTTTCAAAATATATTACCTGCAGAAAAGTATCCTCGCATATAAGCTTCTGCCCGTTTCTCTTTGTCTTCGTATAAATCTTTAACCCACTTCCTGTCTTGACATTTATGTTCACAAACTAATTCGTTCCAAGCCTTTTTAAAATTTGTTTGCGTTCTACATTTGTCAACACACTTATCTCTATCAGTAATAACAGTGAGCGATTTGTTTTGCCTCTGGAAGTACTTTAGCTATTGCATTTGCCATTGCCTTATCTCTATCAATAATAACAGTGAGCGATTTGTAGCCATCTCTCGCTTCAATTAATTATTGTAACACCCATACATATGTATCTTCTTTCTTATTCACTATTAATGGACATCCAAATGGTACAATATTTCGATGATGATTAACGCCAATCAAAACCACAAACTGCTTGTTGTATGCATTACACTTGTAAGTTGTATCAAATGCAAGCACTTGTCTAAATTCTTTATAGTCAGCACGTAATATTACATCACACCAGAATAACTTCTCTAAATTCCCATGTTTATCTCTTGTATACCTCACAAAAAAGGGATCCATTTCTTGCTTACCACAAAGATATGCCATCACCGTTTCAGCGTCACCATCTTACACTTCTTCTCGCTTGATTCTATCTATAAAATTATACAAATCTTTTTGTATGAATCCAACATTTTCTAGAGAACCATCTTCATTCACAAAATTTCGCATCATTCTATTTGGAGCAATTCCAGAATTGTGCATGCTACTGATTTTAATTTGATCTGCATCACCAATTTTTCGAAAAGACCTACAAAAATCATTAAACATTAAATACATAAACACTACTAGTTTAATAGTAACGCATTACACAATAAGCACATACTAACCTGATATAAGATACTTGTGTTGCCTTCGTTATTTCATGGTTATGTTCTGCATGAAATTTCTAAACCTTCCAGAATTTATATTCTTCATGATATTTGAATTGAATATGTGCTAGACATCAAACTCTGGTTATTGGTTTTGCGCCACATTTCGATTAGGTAAATTATTCCATTTTTCTCGTCTGTGACCTTCTTTGTGACACATCAAGGTCTTTGAAATTAAGTGATCATCGATTCGGCTTTTTACTGATGAACCTTTTCGAACTCCAAAACCTTTAACTTTTGCATAAGTATAATAGAACTCTATGCAATTTTCTATTGACATCCACCTGAGCATGTCCATGTTGTTTTCATCGTAATCTTTTAGTTATTTCCCAATCTTGTCCCAAATATCTTCATCGATGAAGTCGTCAATGGTCTTGCCATCTTTTCTAAAATCACCATCCAAGTCATCATTGTAGTCATCTTCATCGTGATCAATAAATTCTAATTCATTTTCTTCAATTTCTATTTCTTGATCATCCATAGTTTCTAATATCCCTACAATTTTAAAAAAATAAAAGTAAGAAAACGATGAATTACATATTATACATTACACGGCGATATTGTATTTTAATTATATTTTTTAATTCTCATAATGAATACGCCAACTACAATAATTAATATTAAATTAAATTATAGTAAAATTATATACGAAAAATTGAACTCGCGGTGTTGGATTTCTCCGACAATCAACGGCAAAGTAGTCGAACGAATACCTAATAAGATTGAAATCGGACATTATTAGTAACATTAATTCTTTGACTAATAATTGTCTAATAAAAATATTGAATATATTTAATTAAATATCAGTATTTTAAAAATAATAATTTAATATTGTTTTTTAAAAAATTGTTGAAAACATTAGGGTTTTAAAACCCTAATTGCAGCCACCAGCACTATAACCCAATCGGCAGCCACCAGCCTGGGTCGGACGGTGCGATGAACGGCGGTGTAGAAGAGGATTTGGCCGGCTAGTCAGCCGCGGAGGTGGGGATCGAATCGTGGATGATTCACTGCTGGAGGTGGGAGCCGTTTTGGGTAAAGGCGCAACACTCGCAAACCGCCGGCGAGCGAGGCATGGCGCAGGCACTGGTCGGGGTTGCAGTCGATAGTTAACGAGGAGGGTTTCACGGTGACTTACGGCGGCGGCAATCAAAGGGGAGGTTGCCAAACGCCAGTGAATTCTGACAGCTTTAGCTGCTCGTTTCGGCTACGACGACGTCGACCGGAGCCGGTGAGGGGCGAAGCGATGTCGGCAGAGGATCAATCGCCGACGACAGAGATGGCGGCGGCGGTTAGGTTTTTTTTGGTTAGGGTTTATGAAGATGAAGTTTGATTCTAATATTAGATTACAAATTATACCTATTTAACATATTTTTCCAATAAAATTTAAATTAAAGTAGATGTAGTAATTATTATAGTAATAAAATTTTTATTATTTTTTGAATTTAAAAAATAGAAAAAATCTGAAAAATAATATAAATATTATTTTTTAAAGTTTTATTTAAAAAGGGGATAATAACAATTTTAGTCATTATGATTTTAAAACTAATGAAAATGGTTAATGGTACATTGCGGTACACGTGATTAGTGGTACATTGCGGTACATGTCGTCTACTGTAGAATTATCCCTGTATACTCTTTTTTTTTTTAAATTTCATTAATTTACCATTTGACTAACGTTGACTGTTAAATCTAACAATTTTTTGGATTAGTTGGTACAACATGTCGTCTTACAATGTTATCATTTGGTATTTTTTATTTTATAAATATTATCAAAGTAATTTTCTAAAAATCTGTAAATGTCACATAACAAAATTGTAGTGGCGTGTCACGTGACAACATCTTAGGAAAAAAATCATAAAAAATTAATGATCAAATTTGGTCAAAAGATTTAATTGTTTTAATTTATTGGTTTGGGGATTAATTGAGTGAAAAAAAAGTAGAGATTAAATTAATTTTATTCCAAAGTTTAAAGGCTTCAAGTACCTTTAAACTAATATATATATATATATATATATATATATATATATATTATATTTTTTTATGTGCAAAACTGTGGCAAGAAAAACAATACTTGTTTTTTCAAGGTTTCAATCCAGTACAACAGAACCATAAATTCATATTCTGTCAAAACAAAAACGGGGTTGGGGAAATGTTAGTGGGGGAATTATATGTTAGAAGAATATTGAAAGAGTGTTTTAAGGAATAAAGATACCATGTTATCATAATCTAAAATTTTTGGAAAATACTTGAAAACTATGCAACAATCTTTATCAAAGGTCAAAACATTGGAACTCTGTTTTTATTTTTTATTTTTACATTTTTTTATCCAGAAGAAGTATCAATGGCAAGGTGCCCATGGTAATCTTGGGTTTATTGATATCAATGATTTTCCTTCAGCTCTTTTGAGAATTTAAATTTTAAAATATGAATTTAGATTAAATTTTTATGAAAAAAATTCAAATAAAATGGTAGGACGAGAACTTATATATCTGTAAATATATATGTACTGAGACTCGAATTTACGATGCTAAAGATTAACACATTCATGTTTAATTAAATCAATCTGAAATACGAGGCTCAAATTTTATTCAAGTTCACCCATATTTATAAATGATTAATTTGAACTCATTTTCGACCATTCCCATATTATTTTATTTTGAAAATATTTATTCTTTTTTGATAAAAAATTAATATATATATTGCTTTATTAAAATTATTGTTACATTTTTATAGTTGAAAATAAAATTTTTATTATTTATATTATATTATTATAAATTTATTTTTTACATTATATAATATATTAAAATAAAGTATTAAACATATTATAAACATAGAATATGGGTCCAATCGAACTGGAACCTTGAATGTTAAAGCTATGCCTGATCCATATTTTAAACAAACCTATTCTTTATCCAAACTAATTTAAAAATATATATATTTTTTTATCCAAATCTTTTCAAATTTCGGACAGGACTTCAAGTTTAGGCGAGTAGCCCGACCCTTGAACAGATCTATCCTAGAACCTCAACCTTACCATTAACTAAGGTTCAAAGTTGATTTTGTTAAAGAAAATAAATTGGATAATTATTTGGTGTAGTGGCAATGAAAAAAAATTATTTCACAAGTATACGGTGACAAATATCTTTAAAATATATTTAATATTTTAAAGTGTAATTAAACAAGACACTTATTATCACGTTAGAGTGCTTATGGAATTATATTTGTTATTTACGGTGCAAATAAATTACATATGCATTGTTAAGATAATTATAAAATTTTAAAAACGTTAAGATTATTATTCAATGAAATTAATATAAATGATATTATTGTACCAAAAAACATAAATGATACTGATAATGAAAATTCAGTTAATAATTTATCGAAAATAAAAAGTTCTGACTGAAATGCAAATTACCATGTTTTTTTTTTTTTTGACACCTAAAGACAAATATCCAGAGACCCAAAACATAGTTTTTACGGAAAAGCCCATTAATCATGGTGCGGCTCTAAACAAACAAACAAACAAACACTGGGCTTGCTCTCTCCCGAGTTCCAATAGATTATCCCACAAACAAAAGCAAGTCTTTGATTCTGTCTGCTCATTAATGGTAAACACGGCAGCAGCCATAGAAGCTGAGCTTAATACTCACATCAAAATGTTGGGATTGGCTCGGCCTCTGGAGATAAGGAAAACAGATTGCAAAATTTACAGTGCTGTTATTTATCTTATCTATTTATACTCCAAAATAAGACAAAAAGAAGGGCAAGAACCATGACTTGTTCTAAACAGGCAAACCAACTAACTAAAGACAACTCTGAACTCTTTCGGATGAAAATCAATGCCAATACAGAAAGAAACTGTAATAATGTCACCCCAACTCTTTGAGATTTTCAAAACTGATTCGCAAAACAATTGAAATTAAGCTTTCCCTGGACCTACTCTGTTTCAATCATGAAAATCACTTTGAAGAAACTAAACAAGCTTTGGTTGGTAATGAAATGATGGGGATTCGCTAGCTATTTTATAACTTCATATTTATTGTCTCTCGATCCAAATTCAACACAAAAATAAAACCAAAACACCCTTTTATCTCAAAACCCCTTTTTTGGCGAGATTTTAATTGAATTCTACAAACGGTACGGGATATGTTGAGGGATCCTGAACCGGACCTGAGAGGCAGGCGAACGAACGGCGACGCCGTGCCAGCAAATACCGCCCTTGCACATCTCTTGAACGTGTACGGAAGCGGCTTGATCGCCGGAAATCGCGTACGTGACTTTACGGGTGACGTCCCACGTCAGCGTGCCGACCAAGATGAAACCCACTACCGTGCTGGACAGAATCAGCACGAACCCACCACCAAAGCTCCGCCCACTCACAAAACCATATGCCTTAATCACCGCTATCACTGCCAAATAGATCATCATCAAATTCCCAATCACCGCATCCGATAGCGCCATATCCCCCAGCTCCACCTCCACAATTACCCTCTTCTTCTCACACTGAGTAAATAAACAATCTGAAAGAGCTGACTCTGGAGCTGCTGCTGATAAGAAGAGAATTGGGTGGCAGATGAGGATTTTTAAGTAACAACCTAATTGAGGAGTCCACGGGATTAAACAGGATAAATTATCCATATAGTCACTCACTTTTACACTTATTTTTTGTTTTGGTCATCTAACGTTGAAACTTCCAATTTTGTCACTTGACTTTTGAATTGTGTTTCTTGGGATTTAGTCGTTAATTTTGTATTTTGGGTAATTTTATTCATGAAATTGACCTAATATTTTGTTGTTCTTTTTTTTATGGTTGACATTTTTTCCACCGTCGTTCGATCATTGTTGATCATCGTTTATGATGTTGTTGGTACCAAAACATTATCTTTCTTCTTCTCAGCTTATTTTTTTTGAAAATAATATGAAATCAATAAAACTCAAATCAAATGCGACAACATTATCTTCGTTTGATCACTAATCACCACCGTTTGATTATCATGAGATCGAGATATATTGCTTTCTCCTCTTAACATCCTTACCATTTAAATTTTAGAAGAAAATATTACAACACCGATGAATCAAATGGAGTCCTAAAATATGGGTTTCAAAGGAAAGTCTCAGTGAGTTTTTACATAAAACTAATAAAAAAATTGAATGGTGTTAGACACTAAAGGAGTGGGTGACCAAAAAAAAAAGAAATTCAAAAATTGGGTGATAATTAAAATGATGAGTTTTTACACAAGAATGACTAAAACAAAAACATATAAATAGGGGGTTGAAGTTGATATGGCTCATCTTGGTTCTTTTGTCTATTTCAAGGGGTTTCCATTAATGTTTGACAAATTGTAGAAAAAATGTAGGTACGGAATGGAGCCGCGTAGAAGTGGAGAGTGGTGTCTATTCCCAATCCCATTCATTGGGCATTATAAGACCAAATCGCAAGTAGTCGAAGAGTGCCTGTCCCAGTGTCATATCTTCCTTCAAACTCAGTAAATGGCATCCAATATGGAGGGAGGGTCCATCATTCATGCCATTTTAGCCAAGTCTGTCTCCTTTAGTTTAGTCGATGAACCAAAAGGGACGCTGCTTCTCCTTACAAATGGATACAGGTTAAGAGCAGACACAATAAACCTTCAAACAGGGCGAGCTTTTATGCCAGTTAACAACGAAGAACGTAAGGAGTTTGTTGACTGGTTATGTGAATAAGGATTGGAGATAGAGATCACACGGTGGTTTTGATGACAGTCGAAGGTGGTTCTTGTTGGTTGGGTATGTAGATGGAAGATTGTGTGTCTCTGTGTTGCATGCTCCATGTTATACTATTTGGACAAATGTTATTACGGAGACGTCGTGGCGCTCTGATTAGATCGACAAGGAGGTGATACCTTAGATTGGCTTTGTCATCAATAGAGATCACATGTGTCGACATGTGATTGCTGATTGTTGTACGCTCGGACCGTGATTGTTTGACACATGGCCGCTCTTACTCGTCTGCATGTGTGGGCTGTGGGGGTTCGCAAACATGGATTGTCGTTCACCGCGCTATAAGTTCACAAGCTATGACTGCTTGACATGTGGCTGCTATGTTTGGTGGAAGTTCGCGGATGCCAACAGAGTTAATAACACTTAGCGTTATAATCATTTTAAGACCATTCAAAAAAAAAATTCAGTCTTTCACGCCCAACACGAAACTAAGAAAACAGTGGGGGCGGGGAGAATCGAAGATAAAAAGGATTAATGGAAATCAGTAAATCAAACATCTTGTCTTCTGTTGACTTTGGGGAGCATAATTAACCTTAATAATCTTAGTTAATATGTAAAAATATTACTATTAATTAAATACATTTCAGATGTTCAAAAAGTTGAACCCAAGGGTTTGGCTCGGTTGTTGAGCGTAGGCACTTCATAGTATACTAATCAAGTGCAATAATGCAAATTAAATTCTGGATATTCTTCACATCTGGTTAATACATGAATGCAGTTCAACTAGTATATAGTTAACAAGGATCAAATGCTCATCATCAATTACATATAAATCATTAAAAAACCAACTAAAACACGAAACATACCACCTGATAATGCTGTCAAAGAAATCCCTAGAATTTCAGTTTGAGACTATACATGATGGGGCAAGAAAAAAGAAATATTGACAGTGAGAAGAAGTTGGCAGCTCCTCCATCTTTGTAAGACTTGAATGTTCTATTGATCATTGTATTGAGCAGCCAACATAAGGCTTTTTCTTCTTTATTTTTTTCGGAGGCTGGAGCACTACTTTAATCGCTGAATCAAAGACTGACTTCACATTCTGCAGTAAAGCATTCACACAAAATCTCATACAAACGCTTCAATTCATTTTTTCGGTTGAAAAATATTTAAGGGTAGCTAGAGAAATGTTAACCTGTTGTGATTTCGAACTACATTCGATGTAGGCAGGGGACTCTATCTGTTTCCTTAATTCTTCTCCCTCAAGGAAGAAAAAAAAGCAATGCAGCACAAATATACAAATAATTGAAACATATTCCACCAAATAATAATAATAATTAATAACGTTTAGACATGTACCTGAGCCGTGGATATGGGCACTGCACTTGGATGGTCTTCAAAGTATTGCTCATCATCCCGAAGGTCTGCAGCAGCAGAGTAGAAAACATGAACGTTAGTATAAAAGGGCACTCAATTAACTTGAGAATAACTTCATTCACTTGGAGATTGAATCATACCAAGCTTAGTTCCAACAAGTACTATTGGAACACCAGGTGCGTAATGCTTTAATTCAGGAATCCACTGAAATGGAAAGAAAGAAACACACATGAATTGTAGGGAAATGCATTACGGATATATTGCACCAAATTATTATATCGAAATAGAAGACATTCAACAGTTCGACCTTCTTGGTGACGTTCTCATAACTGGCCTTGCTGATTAGAGAAAATGCAAGAATAAAGACATCCGCCCCGCGATAACTCAGTGGTCTTAATCTATTGTAATCCTCTTGACCTGTTTCAAGGCAACGATTTCAGACCCAAAAGCAAGAAAGAAAACAAAACAATAGAAGAGGAATTGCAGAAGCTATTTTCCAAATTACCAGCAGTATCCCATAAACCTATGTTGACCGTGTTGCCATCCACAACAACATTTGCACTGAAATTGTCGAAAACAGTTGGTACATAGTCCTGTTACCATAACCATGTAACCAATGAAGAAAATCACTGCCAGGCGCTTAAAGCACCAATCTTGGTTTAAATTATAAAGGAATAAGATTTCCATTCATTGCAAAGAGACCTGGCTGCAATTGATCTGCCTACATTGTATGGAATTAACAACAATCTTTACATCATTTATAAAAGACAACAAAATTTTCCGAGGAAATTCAGAGTTGCAGAAATACAGAACACGGCTCACTCAAACGTCAACATTTTAAAACAATTCTTCTTTAGCTTATTCGAAAACAATATATATATATACACACACGTATCCATACATGCGTGTATCGTTTAAATATTAGACAAATTATACCTTGTACCCAAAATTTAAGTTTAAATACTTAATAAGCCCTTGGATTTTTTAAGTTAAGTAATTTAGCCCTCCCAATGTTTGATATGTACAAATTCAGCTTGTACCATTAGCTATCTTTGAACCAAACGGAAGATTAAAATCGCAAATAAATCATACGTCAAGCAACAAATATCCGAAAATGCTGGAAAGGGGCTCACCGTAGGAAAAGTATTGCTGGTGTATGAAATCAGCAAGCAGGTCTTTCCGACGGCACCATCGCCGACGGTGACACATTTGATGAATCTGGAGGCGCTCATACTCCCTCGCCGCCGTACGAAAAAACCGCCAAAACCCTGTTTTTTACTCCTTTCTCGGGTATTCTTCTTCTTCTTCTACAAAAATCGAAATTCGTTTTTTGTTCCTCTCAGATTTGTTAGACGCTGCTGCTGTTGTTAAGCAAAGAAGAATGAGGATCCATTGGCTCCGTCATTTGTCTCCACGAGGCAAACCCTAAGGAGCAGAGAGAGGTTGGAGAGGGAAAAACAAAAAAGCAAAGATGGAAGATGGAGAAAATGAGAGAAAGAAAAGGGGGAGGTGTGGCCAAACGAATGGAAAGAAAAGGGAGAAATTTCAGAATAAATCACAAATCACAATTGCGGTTTGAGCGTAAGCCTCTATTAACAACTCCCTTCGCGTCATTTACAACTTACTAATAATATCAGTCTCCCTCGTTCTTTTCTCTTTTGTTTTCTTTTTCAAAAATTAAAATTATAACAATGCAATCTTATATATTTTTTTTCTTCAAATTTTAAACATAAACCATCGATGAGCTTAACATTTTTTTAATATTTTTTGTTGTTTATTACAGTTTTGTATACATTAACAGTCGTTTAGTGTTTGTTCAGAAATTCTTACTGTCATTGTTTTTTGATTTAAGTTTGTTGGTGGACATAAAAAACAATTCTCTTTGGTGGTTGTTCGCTAATGTAATTAAAACTGTGTAACGGAGTAATTAACATGATAATTTAGTTTGCTCGTCGCTTTTTCTTCCCCTTGTAAAAAATCACGTTTGAACATAGACAATGAAATTTATGGAGATTTTTGAGTTCTTTGACGATGTAGGTCAATATCAAGAGAATGATTAAAATTAAATAATTTTATTATATTTGTAGAATCTATTTTATTTAGTACGCACAATGAAAAGATAAAAAACAAAAAATTAATTAATTAAATAATTAAAATTGATGGAAGAAATCAATCATAAATCTTAATCATTTGATTAATTATTATTTTTATTATTTATTTTACCTTTCACACCAAACAAAGTCTAAATACAAACAAACACATAATATTATGTTATTGAATGCGAAAACTATATCATCCATGCAAATGTAAAGGAAAAAAAATCTAAAAAATCTAATTTTTTATAGAATGGGACTGTACCCTAAATGAAACTATTCCAGACAGGATTTTCAACCTTTCCGGTGCTGAGTTATGACGAGTCTCTCAGGTAAAACTCCGAAGGAATGGACAAGTTAGAAGATTTAAGCATTCACAATGTTTGGAGAAAGCAGCTAAGTGGTGAAATCCTGCTGAAATCGAGCACATGACAAGTCTCACATGTGTCGGACAATAATTTGGCTGGGAGAATTCCCAATGGTGGCCAATTCTTATTCTTGGACGACACCTCGTTTAGTGGAAACCCCATACTCTGTTCATTGAGCCACGTTACCTGTCCAGCTACCGCCAGGGATGATAATGAGCCGAGCAGAGCCCGAGTTTGATCAGGCTCAGCTCGGAAACAATGTTATTAGACTTTGCTCGGTCTCAAAGCTCGTCGAGCTCAAAATTTTAGGTTCAATCTCAGCTCGGAAACAATGTTATTAGGCTTGGCTCTGGCTCGAGGCTCGTCTAGCTCGAAATTTTAGGTTCAAGCTCATCTCGGAAACAATACTATTAGGCTCGACTCAGGCTCGAAGCTCGTCAGGATCGAAATAGACAATTTTATTATAGTTTTTTATATAAAGATTCATTAAAAGCTTAGTTCGTAACCAACACTGAAACGGAATTCAGTGACCGGAAAGAAAAAACGAGTGTCAAAAATTAAATTAATCCAAATAACCAATAAATATTCTTACAATACAAACACATAATTAAAGAAAATACAAAATCAAACAACAACCAACAAAGGAAAATGCCCAATTTATTTTAGTTTATTTGCTTTTAGTGGATTTTTCCTAATTTATTTTATTACTTTTTTTACTAAACATATTACTTTTAGTGCATATGTAGCATATATATATAATTATTCTGAGTATGTTCACGAGCTTTTATAGCCGAACTTGAGTAGGCTCAACTCAGCTTATTAAGGTCTTGAATCGAGCTCACTTGAGCCGAACTTTGACCGAGCTTTGACAGAGCCGAGCCCGGGTATCTCGTGAGCTGGTCAGGCTCATTATCACCCATAGCTGCCGGTTCAAGACATTGCTACACGAGGTTTAGTTGCTAGGATATTATTATTGAATTTTTTATTTTAAAATTTAATGTAGTTTTATTTTTATTGCATGATCTATAATAATTTTTAATTTTTCATAACATCAGCAGAACAACTAATGTTTTTTTGCTGAAGTAACATCAAAAATCAATATGTAGTCTAACTCACTTTTCTTTTATTTGTCTAAAGTTAACATATAATCTGAACGACTTCTCCTTTTACTATAACAAATATAATAAATAATGAAATGAAAAAAATAAAAAACAATAAATCATCAAATATTTTTTAACAGTAATGTCTAAAAATTTTAGCCGTTTCGATTATCTTTCATTGCTTCAAAGCTCATATAATCGCAATGACACAATCATTACGTCTCATCACTCTAAAATTTACGAAGAACAGAGGCTAGCGTCAAAGGAGTTAAATCCAACTCGACTATATGTTTAAACATATGTTTTTAAAGAGAAAAATGTCCTTCAAGTTCAGCATTAGCAATCTCATAATTGGTCGTGTTATGCATCAAATATTTTAATACACGAGTTCGTTAAAAATTACCTTATCGGTTAATTTTTAGTCACTTTTTTTGTTTTATTTGAACAAAATAATTTTTTGTTTTGAAAATCTATTATTTTTACTTTATTTTTTACTCATATTTTTTAACTTGAAGGTTAAAGTTATACTGATCATTCTTTATACCGAACAATTTATACTAAAAACTCATGTAATAACAAATGTCGGATATTTAAACTTTTTCCTTAGGTTAATACTCAAGTATCAAACATAAGGTTATTTTAGTTTTCTTTGATTACAAAGAACACAACACACGTTCAAAAAGCATTATAAAAATTAATTACACATATACATACATTTTTTTCGACAAATTTATTCGGTTTAAATTTCCAAAACCAAATAAATTGTCTAACCTGAATAAATTAATAAAAAACTCAAAATTTCAATTAGATCAAATTATTTTTTATTTTAATTTAATCGACCATTCACTTACCCTACTTGTAGTGGCTTCTTTTCTTCGTATATGTCAAAGAAAGGAAGTTAGCTTTTCTAACATTTTCATTTTTTTCAAATACTAATTCTAATCCTAATTACATCTAAATAAAAGGAGAATGAGATACTCTAAGAGAAAAAAATAGAAGTGCTCATAGTAAGTTTAAAATTCATAATTTAAAAAAATATGAGAGAATAAAAATGAACAACTTGACTAACCGGCCGAATATACTAATTCTAATGGATACAATTATTATATAATGCATTATGTGTGCTTTTTTTTTAAAAGTTAGAATGACGTCAAATATGTATATATTCAGAAAACATATATATATATAGAATAATCAAATTGGATTAATGGATTTTTGTTATTAACTGATAAATCAATATGATTTGATTTTAGTTAGCTAATTCAGTTAAAATAAAAATATTAAAAACGAAAATAGTCGCTCCTAGTGGACCATAATTAATCAAGCCAAGTCTAACTCAGGGATTCGAGGGGTAAAAAATAGAAAATCCTAAATATTGGCGGTAACTAAAACCCCCCGAATTTGCAAAAATGGCGCGTGGCGTTAACTAACTCTCCTAACGTGCGCACCCTTCACCCTTGCCAAATTGTCCTGCTCACGACTCGTCTTCAAAAAACGATCGACATTCTCAGCTCTATATTATTAGCATTTCCCTTCCTTTTCCATTGCCCAAACAAACAAAAAAACAAACCTCTAAAAATCTCTCTGTTTCCAGTCGCATTTTTCAACCATGAGAGAAATCCTTCACGTTCAAGGAGGCCAATGCGGGAACCAAATCGGCTCCAAGTTTTGGGAAGTGATCTGCGGTGAGCACGGCGTGGATCCCACGGGAAGGTACCAAGGACAAGGAGATGGATCGTCCGATCTTCAACTGGAGCGAATCAATGTGTATTACAATGAGGCTTATGGTGGAAGGTACGTTCCTCGTGCGGTTCTCATGGATCTTGAACCCGGTACCATGGATAGCATTAGATCCGGTCCTTACGGCCAGATCTTTAGGCCTGATAATTTCGTGTTTGGACAATCCGGTGCCGGCAACAACTGGGCCAAAGGTCATTACACTGAAGGAGCTGAGTTGATCGATTCTGTTCTTGACGTTGTTCGTAAAGAGGCTGAGAATTGTGATTGCTTGCAAGGTATTTATATATATTCTTCCTCCATTTTTCTCCTAGAAATCTAGATTTGGCCATATCATGTATCATTAATGGATTTTTTTGTGGATTTGATTCTATTCATGTACTATTAACAGTGTTTCACATTTACCTCAAAGTTTGAAACTCTTATCCATTTGAGTTGCCATATCACTTTCGTGATAGCGATATACACCAGCATTTGCTATTCATCTTTTTATTTTCCAGCATTTGGCGATGACCAAATCAAGAGGAAATAATCTCATTTTCCCTATCAAATTTAACTTTAAAGATTAGTTAGATCTTGAATGATATGCCCGACAACAATTAACTGTAAAAATGATAATTGATATATAAGGATTGATTCCTTTCGTCAATTGTTCACCCTTTTGATCTTTAATTGGAATGTTGGATGATGGTAGGAATTTGCATTTTTTCTAGAACAGTAATCCCAATTTGTCAATCAGACTCACTGAGCTGTAATTAGTAAGCTTCTTTTTGTCTGGTGTGAAGGCAAAGGAGGGCATGGGTCTTTATGTAACCTCTGTTATTATCTACATAAGCATATTTATTTATTTTTTCTATATGATCTATTTCTTGTTGTGATAGTGATTCTTCCATCCACGTGTCTTTTTGTCCTTTATTGTACCGACAATTTTTTTAATACTGTAGATCTAGGGAATTCGATGAATTTTTTAATGCATTTGGTGGAGCCTTCAGGGTCCTTGCCACTCTTACCAGCTCAGCATCATATGAATAATGTCTCTACATTATTATGGGTTGGCCAGAGGAATATTATGGTTATTGGATCTGTCTAAAAAGTTCACATGGTAAATTATAGCATCGATACGAGCATCACATTATCTTTTAGCCAAAAGCTGAAGCATGAATAACGAGTATAAGGACAATATCATCATCTGATAACGGTATGATTGCTGTGTATCTGTGAAATATACAGGCACTATGTTGTAAACGATGATAATGGTGGAGTGCAACGAATGATCATAACTTGCTTCATACTATTAATATTGGTTTTACTAGATCTTTGGTGGCTCTGGTGTTGGAGAAATAATCTTTATCTTGTAGGGAAGCATTAGTTTGAAGACAATACTTGAGTTGAACTGTTAGAATTTAGCAATAAAGTCTTGTTGGCGAGTTAAAACAATGCCTATTCTCATTTTGAATTGGCTGATGACGCTCGATTGTTTATGTTTACTTCTGGACCAGGGTTCCAGGTATGCCATTCACTAGGAGGCGGCACAGGCTCTGGGATGGGAACTCTCTTGATATCGAAAATCAGAGAGGAGTATCCGGACAGGATGATGATGACATTCTCTGTTTTCCCTTCACCTAAGGTCTCTGACACAGTTGTGGAGCCTTATAATGCCACCCTCTCTGTGCACCAGTTGGTAGAGAATGCAGATGAATGCATGGTCCTTGACAATGAGGCACTTTATGATATATGCTTCCGGACTCTCAAGCTCACTACCCCAAGCTGTGAGTGATATAATCTTCATTTTGATGGATACTTTGCTGAACCTAACATTAATTACATTTCTAATTTTCAGTTGGAGATTTGAACCACTTAATTTCTGCAACAATGAGTGGTGTAACATGTTGTCTAAGGTTCCCTGGACAATTGAACTCTGATCTCCGGAAGTTGGCTGTGAACTTAATCCCATTCCCACGTCTTCACTTCTTTATGGTGGGGTTTGCACCACTCACATCCCGTGGCTCCCAGCAATACATATCTCTCACTGTCCCGGAGCTAACTCAACAGATGTGGGATGCCAAGAACATGATGTGTGCAGCTGACCCTCGCCACGGCCGCTACCTAACAGCCTCAGCTATGTTCCGTGGCAAAATGAGCACCAAAGAAGTTGATGAACAAATGATCAATGTTCAAAACAAGAATTCATCATACTTCGTGGAGTGGATTCCCAACAACGTGAAATCCAGTGTCTGTGATATTCCACCACAGGGTCTGAAGATGTCGTCGACTTTTGTTGGAAACTCGACATCCATCCAGGAGATGTTTAGAAGGGTAAGCGAGCAATTCACGGCGATGTTCCGTCGCAAGGCCTTTTTGCATTGGTATACCGGTGAGGGAATGGATGAGATGGAGTTCACAGAGGCAGAAAGCAACATGAACGACCTGGTGGCTGAGTATCAGCAATACCAGGATGCAACTGTGGACGATGAGGGTGAATATGAGGAGGAAGATCATGAGGAGAACTACGAGTCCTAAAATGTGGCTAATAACCTGCTATAATGCGACTATTTATGTTTGTTTTTACCCCTTTTTTTATTTTTGGCTTTGCACTTGTATTTCTCGAATTAATATTGTTTGCCTTTTTTTTTCAGACTTGCAAATAATGAATTCTATTTTACTTGCACCACTCCCAAACTGAAAGTTTAATGTTTTTTTTCCTCTGAAATCTTCTGAAAAATCGATTATTATTTTAGCTGTTTTAATATTGATATCAATTTTTGTTTTTCCTTTTGACCGACATCACAAATTAAAAACTGGATCCTGCAGGCTCCAACTGGCCTTGGGATCTCCTTTCATCGCAGATAATTGAAAATGACCATCTAGCAGATATTGGAATCAAATTAAGGTAGCATATTAATCATGATTTGTGATCAGGCGTGCGTGGTCAATGGGAACAGTGACAATTAAAGAATATCCCTTTCGCAGGCATACAATAATTGCGGAAGAAATTCATATATCAATATTAAATTAATCATATAAATATTTTAGAACTTTTAAAATATTATAATAATTATTCGTATTATTTTGTCACGGCCCAAATCTTTTGGTCCGAGACAGTTGCGCAAGGATCCGCCCATGAGGTTCAAAGCGGATCATCGGACTTGCCAAGACCACCAGACTTGGCCCAACACTTGGAGAATGCTAGAGAGCCCGATCACACTAGCTCTTCGGAAAAGGCAAGAGACAAGAAGTCAAACGAGGAATCTTGCCATATCGGGTGTGATCAACTATCTTAGGAAAGAAACCTACTAATTGATGTAATTAGGTAGGATTTGATATTCTTTCCTAGTTTAGAGATTCTTGTAAGGATTTGGGCTAATCCTGGCCATCCATGTAAATCGATCCGGACCATTGATTGGGTGAGAGCTCAACTATAAATAGAGAGCTTCCCACTCTCATTTGTATCATCTAACTCATTCCATTCATTCTCTCATTTGAGAAGAGTAATAAGACTCTGAGGCATTTACTCTACTTTTCCTCTTGTTCCTTTTCAATTGTCTTTGTTCCCAAAGCTCTTCGAGCTAGTTGCCTCTCGAGTGGCCAAGAGTAGCCACCATAGTGCTTAAAGCGCTTCCGCATCCATCGAAGCCTGGAGGGCTTGTCCGAGCCGTTGCCGAGCAGGAGTACTCGCAAGGCTGGTTGAAGGCTTACTTAGGCGCGGGAATCGACCGATTAGCGTCAAGGGCGTCTAAGGCCGCACGGATCACTAGGGTTGAGCCCTAGCCCCGTGACAAGTGGTATCAGAGCGAGACGAGGAGCTTGCGTTCGAGCCTACTTGGTGTTGCAGTCAAGTTAGGCGAGGATTTGCGTTCGAGCTAGTCAGAGTGAGCAAGCTAGTTCGTGGCAAAGAAGTGACCGAGATGGCATCAGAATGGAGAAAAATGACAATGAACGAGGTAAAAGATTTCATTGAAGAACTTGATGATAGAACATTAACTCACAGGTCTCAGATAGAGGACTTGTCCAAGAAGGTGGATTCTTTCAAGAAAGAAATCGCCAAAGAGACCCGAGAATCTCTCAACTTGACGATTGAACAGATCAAACGTCATTCCGAGGGATTACCGCCGTTGACAAAGAGGGTATGTAGGCTTGAAGTATCCGAAGAGGAAGCCAAGCAAACCCAAGGTGTTTTCGAGTCCCGCCTTAACCAAGTGGAGTCCATGGAGGGCCGGTTCAAGGACGAGACGCGAAGACTTCTCAACGAGTTGGTGAATGTTCGAGAGAGTAATGCTTGCGAAGCCGAGGTGAAGGCTTTGCGGATCGAGGTGAATGAGCTCAAGGAAGAGCTACTCAGTTGCAAGAGTGCAATGAGTGAATGGGGTGCGCTTGCCACCATCTTCGAGGGACTTAGGCCTGGGGCGAAGCTTGCATTGGAGCAAGGAGGGGCCCAGATTCGGGAGGCCAATGATGCGGCCGAGTTGCTGACCAAGCCTGCGGGAGACAAGCCAGTCAGTGCCGAGACGTCCAAGCCCACGACGAGTGACTGTGGGAATGGCGAGGCTAAGTCCGTGCCAAAGAAGAAGGCGAGCAGAAAGATGAAGTGCTACTTCTGCGATGGCCCACATGTGATAAGGAGCTGTCCCGAGAAGAATCGCCTTGCTGCACTCATCAAGAGAGAAGATGAGCCAGAAGGGGAAGTAGTGCAACTTGGCGCAATTGCGAGTGTCAATAAGCCAAGGGAAATCCAAGGTGCGACTACAAGTGTCAAAGTAGTCAAGCCAAGGTCGAGCCACGGTGCGATAGCGAATGAGAAAGCCGTCAAGCCGAGGGTGAAGAAGAAGCAATTGGAGTGCTACCAGTGTAAGGGGCCTCACAAGTTGCGGAGATGCCCAGTTCGAGCCAAGGAGTCCAAGATGAGGGACAAGCCCGAGAGAAGCGAGGCTACAAAGCTTGGTTCGAAGCCGTCTAGTTCTGCCAAGGCCAAGGGAGACCGAAAGCAGAAAAAGGTGAACATGTCCAGGAAGGCTAGGAGAGAGCTTACCGAGGATGTTCGGGGAAAGAACACCGCTTTTGAGACCAATGGAGCGTCGAAGGGGGCTAAGCTGGGGGACATTGCAACCTTGGAGACATCACCTACGGGCAAGGTGGGGATCGAGCGAAGGACTTCGGGGAAGAAGTGCCAACGCAAGAGGAAGCACCGAACTTCGAGGAAGAAGGTTCGATGCAAGAAGAGTGCACCAAACTTCAAGTCAGAGGGGCGAGTGCAACAAGGGGCAACGGACCTTGGGCAAAAGGTGCCGATGCGTGCAAAGAACTTCAATGAGGGAGGTTCGATGCAAAGGGGGCCAGACTTCGTGGAGATAGAAGGGCTGACCCATTTTGGAGTAAATGCGACCGAGAGAAAGGTACATCTCAAACATCACTCTAGTGTTTTTGAGTTTGATTTGCCGAGTTTGATGAGCGTAGGTCGAGTTGGACCTAACCATCGGAGCGGAGGAGACAAAGCTTGGAAGGGACCTTTCAGAGTTCTAAGGAGCCAAACTGATGGGCTGACGAGTCTAAGAGTTCGTCCGGTGTTCAATGTGGTGACACCCAAGACTTTACCGCGGGATCAAGGCAAACCAAGGCTTGTAGGAGAGAGCTCCTACATCGGCAATGTACCCGAAGGCGTCATAGTACGCGACATCACTTGGCGGGAAGAGTCGGAGCGAGCAGTCCTTATGGGGGGACATGAGCAAGCCGAGACGTCGAGTAGCCACCAAGACGATGTGAGTAATGGTGCAGAGGATCGAAGGATTCCAAGGCGGCAGGAGCCGAGGCGAGCAGTTCATATGGGGGAACAGCACCAAGCCGAGGCAACAAGTAGCAGCATCCAAGGTAGCCCTACCCAGGATCGTTCTAGTGCAGCGACGAGGGCGTCGCCAAGTTCAATGGGGGAGAATGTCACGGCCCAAATCTTTTGGTCCGAGACAGTTGCGCAAGGATCCGCACATGAGGTTCAAAGCGGATCATCGGACTTGCCAAGACCACCAGACTTGGCCCAACACTTGGAGAATGCTAGAGAGCCCGATCACACTAGCTCTTCGGAAAAGGCAAGAGACAAGAAGTCAAACGAGGAATCTTGCCATATCGGGTGTGATCAACTATCTTAGGAAAGAAACCTACTAATTGATGTAATTAGGTAGGATTTGATATTCTTTCCTAGTTTAGAGATTCTTGTAAGGATTTGGGCTAATCCTGGCCATCCATGTAAATCGATCCGGACCATTGATTGGGTGAGAGCTCAACTATAAATAGAGAGCTTCCCACTCTCATTTGTATCATCTAACTCATTCCATTCATTCTCTCATTTGAGAAGAGTAATAAGACTCTGAGGCATTTACTCTACTTTTCCTCTTGTTCCTTTTCAATTGTCTTCGTTCCCAAAGCTCTTCGAGCTAGTTGCCTCTCGAGTGGCCAAGAGTAGCCACCATAGTGCTTAAAGCGCTTCCGCATCCATCGAAGCCTGGAGGGCTTGTCCGAGCCGTTGCCGAGCAGGAGTACTCGCAAGGCTGGTTGAAGGCTTACTTAGGCGCGGGAATCGACCGATTAGCGTCAAGGGCGTCTAAGGCCGCACGGATTACTAGGGTTGATCCCTAGCCCCGTGACAATTTGTATTAATATTTTATTGTATTAATATATATTGTATTTTAAAACCTTTATTACTAATTATTTATTAATAATCATTTATATGTCTATAATCAAAATATTAATATAAAAAAGAAAAATAACCCCTAGTTATGTTAAGCTCTGAGAATTCAGGAATCTCGACGAAACAGTTGCTGGTGATACGTGCCAACAGAAGGTGACAGTTGTAGGATCATGTTTGTCTCGGGATACAATGGATTTGGATGTGGGGAAATCGATGAGTCCTGTTGCGGACGAGGAGATTGAGTAGGCGACTCCAACATCGGAGGAGGCTTCAAAGGGGGTTGTTGTGGCGGAGACCATGGTGGATCCGAAGCCTAAACACTCATTTCGGGATATGATGATAGGGTAGACTAGCGTGGGACAACATGACAATTTTATTAGTGATTTTGAGGTGGTATTGTGGTCAGATGATATGAAATTCGATTACCAAGGATCTGTGCCAGAGATTCGATTCTCTGAGAGGGTACATGAGGCGATTGATTCTAAACTATCGAAGTCTTTAATCGTTCGATTGTTGGGTAAGTCGATAGGGTATCGTGTTCTTAAAAATAGAATTCAAGTCTTATGGAACCCTATGGAAGAGGTTTGCATTATCAACCTTGACAATGACCTTTTTTGGTTCGATTTGCGCTAGATGAAGACTACGAGAAGGTTTTAACAGGTGGTCCATGGGTTGTAAATGGGTGTTACCTAACGGTGCAACCATGGTCGTGGACATTCTCGACATCAGTGGATTATATGAAGCAAATCTTAGCGTGGGTAAGGCTGCCTGGTTTACCCTACTGCTGCTACTCTAAACATTTGTTCCAGGTAATTACAAGTGTGCTAGGGACTGTGGTGCGTACGAATTTTAATACTACTGAAGGTCGGCGTGGTCGGTTTGCAAGGATTACAATGGTTGTTAATCTTGATAAGGCTTTGGTGCCGGGATTATGGATTGATGGTCAATATAAACCAATTGAGTATGAGGGCTTGCCCCTAATTTGTTATGATTGTGGCAAGTATGACCATGCGAAAGAATTGTGCAGGGAAAAGGAGGAGTCGGGTGGGGCTTTGGTGGTTTAGAAAGCAACACCTCACTCGGATGAAATATTTGGACCATGGATGCAGGTTGAACGTCAAAAGCGCCGACAACCATTGAATAATTGTGTTGGGAATAAAAGGAAGACTGTTGTGAGTTCACATGGGGGTCACAAATTGGTGCTTTGATTAATTTAACGGAGGGTGGGAATAAAGAGAAGGATAGTTTGAGTGGCAATGTGACTTGGGGCACAACGATAGGGACTCATACTCTTACTATCGGTGAGGGTGTTGTTGTAGAGACTCCTAAGGTAGCCGCTCGGGATAAAGTGGTTACTGCACCATCATCTTTGAAAATGAACATACATAAAGCCGTGAGAGTGATTGAGGAGGGGGCGAAGAGGGTTTTAAAAGACAATAATAGAGAGCAGCTTATGGACCGATCCGAAAGACCACATCCAAAGGTTCCAATTGAATTGTGGCTAGTGTTGTGTTACCAAGGAAAAATACTAAGCCACGTCAGAAGGATACCTTGAAACACAAACTGATGAATGTGCCCGACTGGGTGTTGAGCATTTCAAAGGAGTTAGATGTAGCAACGTCTCCGGTCGAGCATGGGGCGTTAGTAGAGGCCATGCAAGCTGAGGGATCCCAGAGTAATATACAGTGGATCACGAATAAGACCATTGAGAGGGAAGGGCAACCGATACTCAATGAGGTTTGGGTTGAGTTTTTTCTTTCCATTTTATCATTATGGTTAAAGTTATTTTTTGGAACACTCAAGGCACACTTGGCCTTGATTTTAATTGCTATTTTAGAATGTTGGTGAGTATGCAGGCGTCTGATATTGTTGCAATTATGGAACCACAAGTTAGTGGTAATGAGGCATATGCTTTTATTCGGTGGTCGAGTTTTGATTTTTCTTATCGTGTTGCGAATAGTTTTTCTAGGGATATCTGGGTGTTGTGGGAGGAGACAGTGCATATGGATATTTTGGCAGTCTCTAACCAGTTTCTCCGTGGGATATGTCAAGAGGTTGGTACGAGTAAGAGTTTCTTTATAATGTTTGTATATGTGAGTCAGGATCAAAGTAGGCAGAGTAATGTTTGGTCTCAGATTTGAGCTCTCGATACTGGGAGTGAATGGTGTGTATACGAAATTCTGTGATTTCTTGTTCTTATATGGGTTTTGTTGGACCACGTTTCACATTTGAGCGTATGGATCTTCGACAACGCTTGGATAGGGGCTTGTGTAATATTCGATGGTATGAGGTGTTTCCAGTGGCTGAGATTGTGCATCTTCTGTAAACGGGGTCTGACCATAGGCCACTATTGCTTACAACGGAAGTAGGTGCTTCTAGGCAAGGTTCTCGGCCTTATCATTTCGTTGCGGCTTGAAATGAGCATCTAAACTTTGAGAGGCTTTTTATTGAATCTTGGAAAACCGATGTCTCGGTCTTTGAGAATTTATATGAGTTTTAGGGAAAAAGTCGACTATGGAATAAGGAGGTGTTCAATCATATTGGGCGACAAAAGGCTAGACTCTTAACACGTATACGTGGTGTTGAGCTGGCTATTGGTCGTTGTTAAACTTTGTTCCTTTTTAATTTAGAAGAGGCGTTGAAAAATGAGTTGAGTGTTGTCTTGGAACAAGAGGAAAACCCGTGTTTTTAAAAATCACACAGTCAATGGATTCAGCAGGGTGACCAAAATGCAAAGTTCTTTCACATGTCTACTATTGCATGCTGTCGTTGAAATTTCATCCGAACGCTTCATTTAGATGATGAGAGACGGTGCACGGATGTGGCCGATTTCAAGGAGCATGCGGTCAAGTTTTTTCACTCCCTTTTCTTGGTCGAACCTAGGCAACCAACTACGGAAGATTTTAGATGGGGGTTTCAACAAATTTCCAACAGTACCAAGCAAAACTTAGTGAGGCCGATTACTTTTGATGAGGTACGACATGTTGTCTTCAGCATGGATCCTTTTAAAGCACCGGGCGTGGATGGGTTCCAAGTGGGTTTTTTTCCCAAAAAAATTGAACTATCATGGGCGAATCAGTGTTCTAGTTTGTGTAGGAGTTTTTGAGACTGGGTGTTGCCTACTTTGGCAAATAAGACATTGTTAGTGCTGATTCCAAAGGTTGTAAACCCAGAAACTATTCACCAATTTTAGCCGATTAGTTTACGTATGGTTATTTATAAGATTATCACCAAAATTCTTGTTGATAGACTGAAGCCACTGTTGCCTGGGTGGATTTTGCAAACTCACTCTAGTTTTGTGCCAGGACAACATATTACTAACAACATCATTTTAGCTCAGGAAGTGATCCATACTATGGTTGGTTACTCACGAACGAGGAGAGATGTAGGTGACATATTTCTTCATCGAGTACATGCACGATTTGTTTGAATGAGAGCAAGGATTTGGAGCATGTCCTCCATGGGTGTACAAGGCAAGCAAATTTGGTCGCGCTTGGTTTAGACGGATTGGCTGCAACGGTTCGTTGTTGAGCCGTTTGATGTTTGGTTTTAGGGGAATTTGAACTATAGGGGGCAGGATCAAACGATGAAAGTGGATTGGAGTATCCTCTTTACAGTAACATGTTGGGCAATTTGGAAGACCACTGCCATTTTGTGTTTAATAATGGTCGGGACCTTTATCGTGATGTGGTGGTGTATAGCCAGCCTTATGTGCGAGTTTGGTAGAGACTCCTAGCAATACAGTGCATGGAAATAATATTGGGCAGCCGTATGTGCGGTGGACACGTTCGAGGCAAGGTTGGGTAAATGCTAATGTCGATGGGGCTATGGGTGGTGCTAGGAACATGGTCGCAGTTGGGGGTGTGATTCGATCCGATAGTGGTAATTGGCATTTTGGGTTTGCTTGGAGTATAGGGGTTTGTTCGATGCTAGCTACTAAGGTATGGGCAGTGTATGATGGTCTTTGTCATGCCTGGCGATTGGGTTTCTGCCGTATCGAGTTAGAAATTGATAATGTGACAATGGTTCAAATCTTGAATCAGGTTTCGATGACTTTAATAGATCATGCGCTTGTAGTACGATTGAGAGAGCTAATGAATAAGGACTGGGAGGTTCGGGTTGTACATGTTTGTCGTGATGCGAATTCTATTGCCAATGGATTGGCACGTATGGTGAGGGGGCTTGATGTTAGAGAGTTTGGTTTTGAGCATCCACTTCCAGAGGTGCTTCATTTGGTTCTCACTGATCAGGCTTTTTCCTGAGGTCTTATGTTCTACTTTTGTTTTGCTTTTTTATTGTATAACGTCTGATATTTTGTACCTATCGCCATGAGTACTATTTTCCTCAATTTAGGTTTAGGGAGGTTTTTAATGAGGCTCATGGTGATAGTCCATTTTCCACCCAAAAATATTAATTTGAAGCCTATTCCAATAAAATATTAGGAAAAATATTTAAATTAACTGGTAATATCGTTGGTCATGGAACTATGATCGAACGAAATCAGCACCTTGTTACGTTATCTCTCCAAGCTATGGTAGGAAACTGTGTAACTGCTGTTGGAGGTACTATCGCGAGTAGAGTTAATGAGCATTGGATTCCCCCGATACAACAGTGGATCAAAATATATTCTGATGGATCACAGAGAGCAAAAGATGGCTACGCGATGTAATGACCTAGATTTTGAAATTTGAGAGTCAGTTTAACCTAAAATGCGGGCTTCACGTTTGGGTCAAGTGTTGGGCTTTGAGGGCTTTAGTAGGCTATCTTTTGTTGTGGGCTTTAGGCTTTGAGTGGTTATTTTGGTGCAGGATGATGAGAGAGGGGTAATTGTGTAACTTACCTTTTTGGAAGATGGGAAAAGGGGGTGTTTAATTTTCTACAAAAAGTAAGCATGGTGAGATCACCATTTGTCTCGTTTTCTTCTTCCTTTCATTCTCTCATCGCTCAACGCCAAAGTTAAGAGAAATGTTGAATCTTTGTGTAACACCCCTACCCGATTTAGTAGTAAACCGATTGAGGAGCGTTACGGGGAACACTAGAAACATGAACAATTTAAAACTTTTCGAACTCACCTCTATTAGAGGAGTTACTTGACTAGTAAGTAACTTAATCAAGCATATCTTATCAAACAAGCAAGCACACATTTGTTTCATTAAAGATTACCGCTTTAGTTTACCATTAGCATTTTCATTAATGTTTATCAAATAACATTCGAATGACATAACAAACAAGCATGTTTATTTCATTCCAAGTTACTTATATATGCAGCTACATTTCATCATTCAATCATGGATATATATATTTCATATACATTATAGGCCTTCATTCGAGTGGTTACCTTCAAGATTCATTCAAGGATTAGTTACTACTTGATTAAATGATCATACATGAGAGGTATTCGAATAGACACTTAAACTACAAGTATTGATATCATCCTTGTTTTTCCTAAATAAATGGAGAACTAGCAAGGCACATAGACATCACATTCAATTACACAAGCATGGACAAATACTTATTCATTATAAGTTACCACTTTAATTATTCACTTTTGAATCTAGTTCATGTGTTCATATCATTCGAATAGCTTACCTAGACTAGCATGTGTTCATTTTAACTCCATTTCATCACGTTTCATTCAAGACATGTAACCAATTCATGTAGGTTTGACTAAGCATAATCATGTGTACATATATTCGAACATCTCTATTCAAGCATGTAAGGATTCATTCATTACCATTCAGCAACTACAATTCTCAAGCACACCATGAATCACTTGTATCATTCAATCTCAATTATGCGTAGCTCATATATCTTGTAACAATAGTTAACAAGGTTTCAATGGTATACTTATTTCACATTAATTAGACATGGTCATGTAGGTTATTATATTCAAGACTTGCAACATTCTATGTAGATTCAACTAAACAAGTTCATTTACTGTAATCATTCGAATTATAGTCTTACACAACATTAGAGGTCGAATCATATTTATATACAAGCTTCCAAACATACAAAATGCATGAACTAGCCTTAGCTATAAACAAGACTAGGTGCCAGCAACAACTAGGTGTTATACAAAACAAGTAAGGATTTATACTCAAGCTCCACTTGTGTTTTGCTTCAGGCTCAAGAAATCTAACTTCATGATTAAGAAAGTGTTTAGAACACCTAACCTGTTGGTTGGGAAGAAAGGAAACAAGAGTGATAAGTACAATTTGTACTTAGTGAGGTAGCCCTAGCTCTAATAAATTTTCAAGTCATGTGTCTTTTAGTCAGGTATTATCCTAACTAAAGATTCCAAGTATTTTGAATTGAGCAAGTAGTTGTGTAACTCAATAGCAACATGTGTAATATTCAAATAACAAGACAAGCAAGGTCATGGATTACCATTCATTCAAGTAGCATGGTAAACAATTCTTGTTACATTTAAACAAGGCATTCGAATGACATCCAAGCATAACAAACATCTCAAGTAATCATTAAGTAGTATGATTATCAATTTATTTGAATAGTAAACAAGCACATCAAGCAAACATGGCTTACATATCAAGTAACAAGCATTCCATGGCTTACATATCAAGATTCAAGTAATTTAAGTATCAAACAAATTCGAGTAGTAGTTAATTCAAATGACATGTGATCCTATCTAAGGATCTCAAGGTATTTGAATAAGGGTATAGAGTCAAGCAATATACATAGTTCAAATTCAAGAAAGCAAATCAATTGATCATTAATTCAAGTAAAGTCATGAGACATTCCAAGTAGTAAATCATACCCCACAAGGTTCAAGTATAGGCATTTACCATTTCATGAGTTTCATGTAAAAAATCAAGCATTACATGTCAATCAATTCAAGTGTTCAAGCTTACTTATCAAGCAATACATGTATTCAAGATTATTTATCAAGAAATTCAAACATTACATGTCAAGCATTTCAAGTATTCAAGTTTACATATCAAGTATTATGTCTCATTTAATTCTTATTTACTTGCTTTAGCTTCGGGCCTTGGTTCATAGTGGTCTATTATACATGTTTGCACACCAATACAAGTAAAACAATCTATGGTGACTTTTAGTTTATTTAAATCTGTCCATGTATGCTTATAACAAGTTCAAAACTGTCCATATATGTTGATAACTTGTTCACTTAATCATGAAGACAATAAGCCTAGCAAACAGTCCACTTATAGACTTAATATAACTTAACATGGCAACACACTTACTCATATATTTACACACATAAAATAGTCCGGTTTTAGACTTATTATCACTTAACATGGTAGCACACTCACTCACACATTTACACACATAAAACAGTCCGGTTTTAGACTTAATATCACTTAACATGGCAGCACACTTACTCACACATTTACACATGTAAAACAGTCCGATTTTAGACTTAATATCACTTAACATGGAAGCACACTTACTCACACATTTACACATGTAAAACAATTCATATTTCTAATCAATCCAAGCCACGTAACAAGCAGCCCAAGAAATCAAGTCAAGTAGCAAATGGCTCAAGTAATCAAATCAAGTAACAAGTAGTTCAAGTAATCAAGTTTGCATAACAAGTAATTCAAGTGTTCAAGTAAGCTTACATATCAAGTAACTCAAGTAGCAAGATTTCATGTTAAGTAATTCAAGTAATGCTCACCAAGAGCTTTCTTTAGACAATATGCTCACCAAGAGTTTTCTTTAAACATTATGTAACACATTCAAGATTATCTTTTGAATTTCTTATTTAATTTCTCAATAAGGTTCACATCTTTTAACATGTTTGCCTTGGATCACAATTGGTTATGAATGACATTGGTCTGTGTTTGACCATAAAGGTCCAAGAATCCTATACTTCTCACTATCCAACCAACTGTCGCCAATCTTCGTACAACTCCCCCGTTACCTCCTATTGTCGCCAATAACATATTACATGTAATGGGCGCCCCCCGAGCCGTGGCTCATGGACCGTAGTCCCAAGAATACCAAGCATCATACCAATGTATCCAAGGGCTTCCATTTAAGGCAACTTAAGTCTTTTAAATCTTTAACTTTCATTAGAAGATATCTTGTAGCACAAGAATTCTTATTTTACTTTAAATCTTGTTGTTGTTTCTTATTTTTTTATGCTTTCATGTTCAAGTCAAGATAATTGTGTTCAAGAATCACAATCAAGCAAGTTATATCAATATCATGCTTAACCCTTAGGCTAGTTGAGCCTTAGCTCCTCAATTCACTTTTTATCTTGTCATTCAAGCAAGTATTTGATTATATGCCCTTAGGCAACAAACAATGTCTTTATTTCATGGTTCAATTCGTACTATTGACACATACATCATAGAGTACTATCAAGCCAGCATTCGAATACAAGCTTAGCATACTCAATTCAAGAAATTAACATGTATAATACTTCACAAGTCAAGTAACATATGCTAATTCAAGCAAGCCATTTTGAATACATGCCATCTTTGGCATCAAGCAAGTCAAGTAGATCACAATCAAGGTACAAAGATCAAGCAATGCCTTATAATTCATAAATCACATCTTGTTAGTAAATGTTAGACCATGTAGAACATACAAGAAATCATTCACATAACCATATCATTCATCAAGTAAACATTTAGCATACACTACCTTAGGCATCAAGCAGACATTCGAAAGAATAGCATTCAAGACACAAAGGTCACACATCATATATCATGGAAGTACATATATATACTACTATTCGAATAGCCACATTCAAGAACAAGAATTCACACTTTTGTTTTCACTTTCCTTTTTGATTATCTAGTAAATTTTTCATGCTTTTATTCACTTACAAGTTTAGCTTAGCCAATCTTCCCTTTATGTGCATGATCAAGCCTATATTCAGCCTATTTAGACAATACAAGGATGGCAAGTAATTTAAGCATGCATATTTGGTTAGGACCTAAGTCCTAACCCTACAAAACTACACTCACAATACTCTAAGCTTAGCTAGTCTTGGATCCACACTCCTTTGTTCTTAGCTTTAGGGTGTTCCACTCTTTCCTCTTCCACCAAGTTCACTCCTGGTTCTAACACATTACTCAAGTATATATATGTTAAAACAAGATCACATAATCATTCAATCAAGACAATGTTACAAGTACACAACATATACAAATTTGGCAGCATGTTCATATACATTCTTTACTACACCTAACTACACTTATATATACTCTAATTCATGTAAAACAGGGCAAAAATCAATGTCCCAAAACTGTTTACAAAACAGTTTACAACTGCCACAAAACAGTGTACAATTATCTAAATTGTTGTTACTAGGCAGCATGTACTATGTTCACTTAAACATGCATAACTTTCATTCCATACGTCGGAATTTCAAATGGTTTACACCATTTGAAAGATAATGTAATTATCTTTCTAACCATGCAGGCCTTGCATTTTATTTCTTTTCCAATTAATACAGTTTTTAACTTAAAGACAAGGCAATTTGCTACACTGGACAATTTGCTCTGTCCTTAGTGTTTCTTCTCTACAATTCATTCTACAATCCAGAATTCAGTTCTGTTTTCTCCTAATGATTTTAGACATGTCAAGGCATTGTCCATAAAATTTTCAGCCTTAAATTCCTTTTATAAAATTTATGGTGATATTTCAAAGTTACTGTCCAGAACAAAGTATTCTGGGCAGATTACACTAGGTTGAGTTTCTAGCTTCATAACTCATCTAAACAAGATTCTAACATGGCAATTCAACTTATTTTCATGTTCTTACATGTCCAGGTCAACCTAATTCACTTAGCAATGTGCTTAAAACAGGGCATTATCATGTTAAATTCAATTTGATCTATTTGATCAACATTATACTTCTAATTCACCATTTGAGCAGTCCATTACCTAGTTTTAACTAATCCAATTAGGTGAATTCATTTTCCAGCATTTTATTTACTCTATTCAATCCTCAATTCATCTAGCAACGTGACCAAATCAGGGCATTACATTCAATTAGCATGCTTAAACATTTTCACCTATCAAAACAGTCCCTATTCAAAATTGTTTTAAACCATACTTCCTATTCTCAAATTTCCAGCAACCATATACATTCCCTTTAGCAATTTAGCTACTAGTATTCACAATTTCAAGTTCTATTAGAAGATAACACACATAACAATCATCCAAATCAATTTAGGCAACAAGAATATCAAAATCTCAAGATTCAAGCATATAATCGAATGAAATAACATGTTATTACCTTACTTATACTGCTAACAAGTTCAATTTGACATCTATTCATGGTTCATCCCATGGATTAAGCTTTCTCTCAAAAAATATTCTCTCATTTCTCACTCTCTCACAACCGGTTATGCATTAGAGAAGGAGAAAGAAATTGATGATCATCTTTACTTGATCATTTTCATTGACACCTCATTGTGTCTTTCACCACTTGTTAATTTCAAGTGATGCCACCTATATGGGTCCCATTTAGTTGTGTTTTACATGCATTCACTACAATTTCATTTCTATAAAATTTTGTCTTTTTAATTTGGCAACTACAATTGCTAATTGTAGCATTCTAGACCTTAATCAATTGTTATCAACTTCCTTTCTTTTATATCTTCACAATTTACTCCTCTACTTTCATTTGTTAAGACATAGTTTTAATTAACTATTAGCTTAAATTGTAGTAACATTCCTAGGCCCGGTTTAGGGGTGTTACACTTTGGGTTTTGTGGAGTGAATCACGTTTTGGCATTGAGGAAGAGTTGTTTATCAATCAAGGGTCTATAATTCAAGATAAGAATGATTTGAAATGGTGGAAGAAGAGGTTTTGGTGAGGGTGTAGGGAATAACGAGATTGGGTTTTAGGAGCTCAATCCTTGAGTTATGTCTGTGTTTGACTTTTATAGATTCCCTAATAATGTTATAACATGTTTTGCAACCTCCCTTTGTAGTGAAAGAGGTGGGAGAGGCATCCAAGGTCCAAGGGAAGAGCGGGGCATGAAGCTTGTGGTTGAAGGCCTTTTTCTTAGCTTTAAGCCAAGGTTAGTACATTACTAACTCCTTTTTTTCCTGGAAGCCATAAAATTTGATTGCTTGTTGCTTGGTTTGATGTTTTGGGTTGTTTAAGAGCTTGAATCCCCTTTAATGGCTAATTTTGTATTTGGTGTTAACATGTCGTAAAAATGGTAGAGAACCACCTAAACTACTCTCCATAACTTGTAAGCATGTTTTGGGGTTAAACTATAAAGGTTTGGGCATGTTGGAAGTGAATTACAAACTCCATAAACGGGTTTATGGGTTCAAGTATCAATACAAGTCAAACACGTATTGGTACCCTTTGTTAAAATTTGTTGAAACCAAGTAAAAATTGAAGGGCGTATCGATACGCCTGAAGCTGGTATCAATACCTTTTTTCCACCCAAATTCCAGTAGCCAAATTTGGTATTGATACACTTGTGAGTGTATCGGTATGCCTTGGGGTATCAGTGCACGACCCAGTGTATCGATATGGGGTGTTGAGTTTAAATTCCTTTCGAGACAAGTCAGATATCGATACGCGTAAGTGGGTATCAATACCCACTGGATCCTATTGATACTCGTAGAAGGGTATCGATACTCGCTGGGCAATCTGCCCAAAAAATTATGTTTTGAATTCGAAAGGCTTATAATTCGTGGACTAGGGCCCAATGGATTTCTAACGTGGTAAAATAAACAGTAAAATTTAGAAAACAAGAACCTAACCTCTTATACGTACAAAATGAGTAATAACTTAATTAAAACTTTGATGGTTTGTTTGTATTGAGCAATAAGGATCCTTGATGGATCGAATAAATGTGTGTGCCACATAAGGGCACTATATTGTTGAGTACCTTGTTTGGTGGGATACAGATACCCAAAGAGAGTGTTGCAACACCATGGTTAGATGTTTCTCGAATGTATGTTCTCGAAGCTGTGTGGCACCATGTCTTATTCGAAGATGCTCGACGAGAGATTCCGAGAATGGGTGTATGTTCCTGAAGCTGTGTGGAACCGGGCCTCACCGAGAGTGTATTTTCCTGAAGTTGTGTGGCACCGGGCCTCACTCCAAGTTTGTTGGTATGGTATTGCGTGATGAGTGAATGGTTAATATCTCAATTTTCTTTGCTATGTGTTTAGTCGGGTATTGGTAGCACCAATGTTATTATTTATGCCATGATTATCATTCTTAGCTACTGCTCATATTTATTATTTGCATGAAGTATGGTTGAGTGGAAGTATATCCACTGAGCTTCGTTAGCTCAACGTTCAAAATTCTTGTTTCTGTTCGCAGGTTAGTAGGTTGACGTGCATCGTCGAAGCACCATCGAAGTAGGACTTCAGCATCGACTTGTGTTTGAGTACAATACTTAGATTATTTAGGCTATCTATTCGTAGGACCCTATTTTGTATTGTAACTCTTATTTTGGATTTTAACTTATGTGTCGAATGCTTTTGATTATGTATTTTAAATGGAGCTCCCATACAACATTTTAATTGGTTTATCGACTTTGAAATATTAAACTTAATGAATTTTATGAAATGATTATGTTCGGCTAAATCTAGTTGCAAATTTTTGGTGTAGGGATTGGGCTTGAGGCCCAACTTGTGATTGTAACACCCCTTCTCGGCCTGGTAGAGAACCGTGTCAAAAAGTACTACCGAAAAACATATCAGAGGTTTGGAAGCTTAATCAGAGTATGAAAACTTATTCAGATTATTTAATAATCTCTTTTAAGGCTTAAGAGAATTATCCATTAAGACTTACACAATTCTAGGTCAGTTTTAAACCTTTTTGAACTTAGGGACTAAATCATAAATTTTACAAATTAGCGGGACTTAATCAGAAATTATTTTACAAATATTCAATTAGACTTACCTACTATTAACCCGTGAAATTTCGTTGCTAATGGAGATCGTTTACCTATCCAATTAGGCTGTACAAATTTTAGTGGTCATTTTATAAACTCCTTAAAATTGTGTTTTAAGCCTTCTAATAGGATTAACTAACACTGTACTGATACGCCATCACCCGTATCGATATAGGTTGACTATATTTGACTTGGTTTGACGGTCCTGTTTTGATACAACTAGGTCTGTATCGATACACGTTGATCCATGTTGGTTGTTTCGATACACCTTAAAGGTCGTATCGATACAATTTATTTTTCAGACCTTACTGTCCAAATCTGTATCGATACACCTCCTTTGCGTATCGATACACCTTATTTTATTTATCCCAATTATGCAAGGTTGTATCGGTACGCCATCACCCGTATCGATACGCCTGCCTTGTAATGATAAATTTTTACTGGTTTTTATTCGAATTAACCTACCATTTGTTGTCCAAACATTACCAAATTTTACCAGTAAGTCTAATATCCATATTTTTAATATCGTACAAAATTTTAGAGTGATTCGAATCCATTTACCTAGTTTTCACCTTTTAGTGCTTTTAGGCTTGTTTTGACTAGTTTTACCAATTCAAAACATACTAACTTTCACATTTAGTACTTAAACACTATTAGGCTATCATGCACATATCAAAATATGCAAACATGACATGTTTGAGCTATATGCCACCTTACTAGGAGTTCAAAGCAAAAGTTAAGCATACATATGATTAGTGGAAGTGACTTACAACCACAACTACACGATCGGAGCTCAGAATACTTCAAGATCCTGAAATGCATGAGACACACGAATGTTAGGCTTACATAGCCTAGTGAGGTAGTCATAAAAAATGCATAATAACAAATTTATCAGATACATGAATGGCATATATGCATTCTTGGTTAACAATATACATAGAGTCAATTATATAAGATCATATTCAACCAATAGACATGATTTCATGAAGCAAATATGAATCATATAAACATATCATTTCCTAGGACATGGTAACCAATGGATACGCGGATTCCCCTGTACACCACACATATCAAAAATAGGCCGTAGCCCCATACTATAGTCCAATCCCTTACTTGGTGAGCTCGAATAACCATATGGTATGCCAATTGTATCCAAAGTCCATAAGTGTCCAAGGTTACATATTTCATCATAAACTTACCTTTTTGCACTTAGGACATATCATATCAGATGTCAAATTGAGCCTTAGCTCCACATATCATATCATAGCATATTCATATCAAATTCACACATAGCAAAAATCAGATTATCGTATATGAACTTACACATATTAATCCATGTCAGAAACTAACCATGCTTACCATTAGCATCCACACAAGCTTGCTCTACTTGAGCCCTTAAACAAAAATGCAATTTATAACACAAAACGAATGCAACGGGATGACACCTTGCATATCCCTTGACACGACTACACTCACCTAATGCTCGAAAGCTTTTAGGATTCTCGGATTTCGATTCTGTAACACCCCCAACTCGGGTTAGAAGTTAGGAGCATTACGACGAGAAAACAAGAAGACAATCAAGAAATTAGGGTCAATTAAAAATTTTCTTTTCATCTAGAACTCATCTCTAATAAACGAGTCGCTTATCTGGCAAGTTATTAATATGATCAAACAGATTAAACTTATACTCATTATAGAATACCAATATGATTTAGTTACTACTTATAGGATCAAATTAAAACATTTTACATTTACTTGTTTAGCAAGCAACTTACTAGACTATTTCTATTAAACTTTCGAATTCCATACTAGATTAAGTTCAAGATAATTTCAAGTCTAATTTAAATCTTCTATTCAAACTAGGGTAACCTACAAGATCAATATATATATATATATCATTCGAATGAGGCTACAAGCAAGGTTCAAGGGTTCATTCGGTTAGGTTCAACTTCATTACAAGACCATTAAATTATCAGAATCAATTCAATTAGGTTAAGCTTAGACTTCTAAGGCATTACAATTGAATTAGGCAAACCAATTAGGATCTTAGACCTATTCGAATGGTCCACTAATCAAGTTATCTAGAATCAAACTAAACCAATTCATGATCTCTAATAGCTTAGCCAATATGAAACAAGTAAGTTATTAACATGGTTCAAATGCAAGACAAATTTAGAACATTACCAAGTGATCACCTTATATACATATACGCATTAAGAGTACAATTAAAGTCATTACAAGACTTAATCAAATCTTACATACAATTTACAAAATATCCAAATGCATGACCTATAGGACTTATACATAAGTCTAGGTTGCCACCATCTAGGAGTACTTAAAATAATAAAATAATTACAAAATCCCACATCAAGCATAGTATGCCTTGCTCCGGGTTAGAGAAAAATATAGCTTCAGGGTCAAGGTATCGATCGGGATGACTTTAACCTCAAGTTTGGGAAGAATGCAAACAAGAGTGATAAGTACATAATGTACTTAGTGAGGTAGTATCTAGAATTAGTAGCTTATCAAGTTTAAGGTCTTTAATTCAATTACCACTTAATCAAGTTTTAATCAAGTTAGTTTGAAGCATAACTTAGAGTTCAGTCATCAATTGAATATACAATCACACAATGATCAAGGGGTTCAATTCAAGGGTTTACCTTACACATTCAACAAGCATCTCATATTCAAAAACTAGGCACCAATCAAGTGTTTAATCATTTCATTCGATTTAGGCCACCGAACTAGACAATCAGACATTCCTATTTAATTTAGATTCATTTATGCTTTAACTTATCTTTCGATAAACAAGTAGTCTTAACCTTCCATTTATCAAGTGTCTTAATTGTCCTTTTACTTATATACATCACTCAAATCATTTCTTTTACTTCATAGCATGTAAACTTATTAGACTATTTGGTTAAGCCTAGTATTCTATATTAGTTAGCTCTTGTCTTGGTTTCAAGTATAATTATCTAAGGTGATTCACTATTCAAGGTCAAGAGTTCATTTAGGGAAGTAACCAAAACTGTCCAAACTGTTTACAATACAGTTTACAAAACTATCCAAATCACCTAGACTACTATTGCCAGACAGCTTGTGCACTGTTTACTTAAACATACATAATTTTCATTATGTACGTCAAAATTTCAATTAGTTTACACCGTTTGAAAGCTTACTTAACCCTCTTTACAACCGTTTAGACCTTTCATTTTAATGTTTTTCCAATTAATACAGTTTTTAGTTCAAAGACAGGGCAATTGCATTTCTGGACAGTTTGCACTGTCCAGAGGTTTTCATTTCCAGATTTCAGCTCAAAATCCAGAATTCAATTCTGTTTTCTCCTAATGAAAATAGAAATATTAAGGTTCAATCCATATAAATTTCAGCCCTTAATTCGACCTACAAAATTTATGGTGATTTTTCAAAGTTGCTGCCCAGAACGGAGTTTTCTGGGCAGATTTCACTAGACTTGATTTTAGCTTCATTATTTACCTAGACCATGCTTCTAACATTATTATTCAACATATACACATATTCCTACTAGTCTAGGTCAGTCCAATTTACCTATTAATGGGATTAAAACAAGACATTGTAGTACTATGTTCGAATTAATCCATTCGATCAACAACATTCCTTTAATTCACTATTTGAGCAGTCCTTCATCTAGTCTTAGCCAATTCAATTACATGTAGTTATGGTTCATTTAATCCATTAAACTAGCATGAATAATCCCTTATTTTAAATCTAGACTTCTAATTCATTTTAGGTTAAACTAGACAAGCAATTTAGGACTCTAGTCCTATTCGAACAACAAGGTAAACTTATCTTATATAGCATCATTCTACATTTAATTCCTTTAGATTTAGTCCAATTACTTAGACTCTTAACTCTATTCGAATTAAGTAGGCTTATAGATATAATTCTATTTCCAAACAAGAATTAAATCACTCTCAAGAACCAAGCAAACCAATTCAAGGTCATCCATCACACAAATCAAGCAAGGATTATAACTATAAGCATTAAGCAACATCAATCAAACAATCACATGTTCCCAATTCGATTCGGAGCCCTTATTTCCATGTTTAATTATTTAATTTTTACAAGTATACTTAGGGTGACAAGTTCATCAAATCTTTCATATGAACTCTTTACTTTACAATTTCACTATCAAGAAACAAGAGCACACACATTTCAATCAAGTATAGCTTAGCTCATTTTAATCTTATTATCAAGCTTTGTTCGTTTTTAATCAAGTTTAACCATGTTAAGACTAGTCAAGCAAAGACAAGTCCTAGCTAGTTCATCTAACATCTTTCGAATTGGCAAGCTCATGCAATCAAAGATTCATTTCAAGAAATTATATTATACAATTCAAACAAGTGGCTATTTACTAGCACGAGTTAATCAAGCAAGCAATGTTTGGCAAGAATCAAGCAAATCAATCATAGAGATTTCCAAAATCCATTCGAATAGGTTATTTATACCTTATGACTTATCTTTCAAGTAATGAGCAATTCAAGATAACATTTTCATCATTTTATTTATGTAAATTCATTACTCTACGAGTTCATTAGCAAGTATCAAGTTTACTCATTCTTCTTTCATGTTTACAAGTCTTATTTCAAGCTTATTAGTCTTGTTTTGCCTTGGTATTTAGTTAATTCTTGTTTACTTTCTTTAATTCGAGCCTTAGACAATTAGATGTCCTTTACTTGTTTGCCTTGGATCATCGATTCAATCATGAATAACCTTGGTCCGTGTTTGACCATATAGGTCCAAAAAATATTTAGCTCAAAGCACAAAGCAATAGCCAATATCGAGAGCATGTAAATCCTATCTTCACACTATCCAACCAACTTTCACCAATCTCTGTACATCTTCCCCATTACCTCCTACTGTCGCCAATAACATATTACATGTAATGGGGCGTCCCCCTGAGTCATGACTCATGGACCGTAGTCCCAAGATGACCAAGTATCACACTTTATTATCCAAGGACTTCCACTGAAAGGCAACTTAGGTATCTTATCTCCTTTAAGTGTTTCATGTTCAAGTCACGATCATGCAAGTATGAAGCTTTTGAATTCAAGTGTTCAATTATCAATCATGTCAAGATCAAGATCAAGATCAATTTTTAAGCCCTTAGGCCATTTGAACCATAATCCAATTATCAAGTAATCAATATTTTAAGCATCAATTATGGTCACTTAGACCATCAAGCAATTCGAATAGGTCACTCAGATTTAGGGAGTAAGTATTAAATTCATTTTCAAGTGATTATTACTTATCAAGCAAGTTCATTTTAATCTAGTATTATTCAATTGGTCATCCTACACCAGAAAGTACCATCTTACAAACAAAGCAGCAAGATTCAATCACATTTATGTATACACATCAAGTCTCAAGCAAACAATCCAAGCAAACACATTCCACTTCCATTCGACTAGTTATCAAGAAGATCAAGCATTTCATTTCATGTTTCATGTTCCATTATCAAGGCATGTACTTATTATCATGGTACCAATTAGGCATTCTTCCCTTAATTTTTGTTTATCAAGCATAAATTAGATTCATTTCATGATACATTCACAAGCAAGAAGAATAAGCATGTAATATTTGGTTAGGACCTAAGTCCTAACCCTTTGTTAACTACACTCACCTTGTATCCCGAAGTTACGAGATACCCGAATCCTCATTCACATCCCGATACTTATCCATCCTTTCTACCATTTTCTTAATCTAGTATTCAAACAATGTAAGCATGTATTAGAACCAAATCAAACTCAATTCACACATGCATTCCATTTCAAGCATACATGCTATTACAAACACTATGACTGTTTTCTGTTTCTGGCAGTTTGCACACCCTTCACTAAATTGTCTATATCTTTTAATATACACGTCGGAATTTCGATCCGTTTACACCGTTGAAAATCTGAATTAATTATATTTCCGACCATGTATGGCTCATATTTTTAATCCTTCTATATTAATACAGATTTCGATTTAAAGTCAGGTCAATTTACAGTTTCGAAACTGCCCGGTTTGCATCTTTAATCCACTTTAGTGAAGACTTTATCTATGACCCTTATTCCATTAAATCTAGTACTTTTAGACCTTTATTACCCTGTTTTTACCAGTCAAGATTGGTCCCAAAATAATCCATTTCAGTCCTTAAATTAACAGTTTTTCCAGAATAGTCCATATTTCACTAATTCTGCCAATTACACTATAAGCAATTCATTTAGCTACAATTCATGCAATTCAAGTTATCCAGCATTCATTTTAACCTTTCCCCTGTTTTTAACTAAATTTTCCAGCATTTAATCTTATCCATTTCAACCCCAAATTCAATGATTCATTCAAAACAGTCCCTAGTCAAGTTTATAGCAACAAGTGTGACTAGTTTAGTTACTAGGTCCATTTCCAGCATTTAGACACCATTTCTAATTGTTTAATGATCCAATTAATTTTATATACAAGTTGTTCCAGCAATCTTTCATAAATCTAAATTCCAATCTAATAGCGATTCGAACCATACTTACTAATCTAGGGTTCATACAAGCCATAGTTCTCATGCATGTTATCATTTTCATTACCGATTTAGCAACCCATCAGTTTTTGATCTAGACTCAATTCACATATACACACTTCCATAAGTAATTCATCAAACTCAAGTTTAAACAAAGCATCCAAACATGGAATTCAATCGAACAAGGAGAAAAATGAACTTACTATCTTTCTAGCTTTGATCATCATGTGAGATTACATGCATGCAAGCTCCTAAGCTCTCATCCATGGTGTTTCTCTCACCATTTCTCTCCCTTTATTCTTTCCTAACCCATTCGTCTGAATGGAGAAGAATGAAGATGATATCTTCATTTTAATGGATCATGGAAATGTCCATTTTGCCCCTTGATTATCCACTAATCTAAGGCTTAATCAAGGGCAATTAGGAATACTAATTTTTAGCATGCATTCCTTCAAGTTGTCATTTATTTTGGTTTAGTCCTTTTTAATTTGGTCACATTCCTTTCATTTCTTTCATTTAAGTCACTAATTCTTTTAATTCTCATCATTAGCAATTCAATTGTATACTTAGGTTCTAGGTATTATTGTAACATACTACTAGGCCCTATTCCTTTGCTTCTAAACTTGGTTGAAGATATAACACCCTAAAATTGGCCTAGAAATGTTACTACAATCTAAATTATAGGCTAATTGAATCCATAAGCTAATTGAAATAAGTGAAATTGAACCAAATTGAATTGAAATTAAAACTAGGAGACATAAATGAAAGGATGGAAATATAAACATGCAATACTCTATAGATTGCATGTAAGATTAAATTAAATGGAGACCTTGACACATGTCCTCATTGGAGAAGAACATGTGCCATTTAGGACGATGACTCATGCTAGGGGAGGAAAAATAACCAAAAATATTGTCATATTCCTCCCCATTGTCATCCATTGTGGCCGAAACTTGTGAGAGAAAAGGGGAGAGAAAATTTGCATGCAAACACCTTCAATTCAAGCTTCTTGATTCATCCATTGATCAAATTTAGCTTGCAGAAGGTATAATACTTGATCCCAACTTGTTATAGATTGTGTGAACTTTGAGATTATGATGTTCTTGATGTGTAAATTGAATTGGATGATTTCTATGCATGTTAGGGCCATGCTAGCTTCAATGTAAACTTGAAATCTTGATTTCTAGTAACCAATTTGATATAGAATACATGTGTAGTTGCTGGAAATTTGAGGAATATGAACATGATTGAAAACAGTCTTGATTAGGGACTATTTTGATATAGAAAATGTGTAAACATGTTAAATGAATATAGAACCCTGTTTTGATCATGTTTCTAGGTAAAATGAAGATTTAATTGAATAGATATGTTGCTGGAAAATGACTACACCTAATTGAACTAGTTAAAATAAGCAATGGACTGCCTAGTTGATGAATTGAGAGTGTAAAGTTGATCAAATAGATCAAACTAGGTTCAAAATGATTATGCCATGTTTTAAGAACATTGCTAGGTGAATTATGATGACCTAGACATGCATGAACATGAATGGAATTGCCATGTTAGGACCTTGCTAAAATGAGTTAAGAAGCTAGAAATCTAACCTAGTGTAATCTGCCCAGAATGCTCAGTTCTGGGCAGTAATTTTGAAAAATCACCGGCCACTTGGATTAGGTAAGCTGGACACCACGAAACCATAGATTCATTTTGAAAGGGTTCGGGAGTTGGTTACGTGTGGGGAAGGATTAGCACCCCATCACGCCAGAAAATCGGTACCAAAATATTTGTTGCTTTTAATTGAAGGAAATTGTTGGAATTTGAAAAGAATTTAATTCGGTGACCTTAATTGAAAATTAACCTTAATTGAACGAACTTTGTCAAATTGGTGGGTTCAAATTAAGTGGACATTTAATTAATAAGGTTGATGATACATCAGGCATAGATTAAACCGACATTGAATAAGCCCGACTGCCGTGTTAATTTACGGTTCGAATCCCGTACATCACCTTTATGCATGGTGCAAGCAGTTAAAGAATGATGTAATGACTTTGTCAAGTTTTAATTCCAGCTTGAATCGGTAAGGATTAATTCAAATATTTGGTCAACATCCTTTAAGCTCGGACTGTTGCGACCCAAATATCAGAACTAATGAATACCTCCCATTTTTATGATTTAAATTAATTAACATGTAAACCAAATGAGCCAAATGATGACAAATAAAATGGATGGCAAGTAAGGGCTTAAAGACTAAACACACAAAGGCCCACCAAAGTCGTAACCTAAAAGGCCCCAAAATATGGAAGTTCAATTAGTGACCTAACTGTTAATTAAGTGATTCTAGTATTTAATCCTAAATTACTTAACCCTAAATGACTAATATCCTAACAAATTATGATAATTAATCAGGAATTTGAGCGTCAATCTAAGTTTGTAATTAATTTTATCCTAAGTCATTAAGAAATGTTCAATTAATTTAACGAATTTAACATTTACTCTAATGAGCCAAGAGCAAATTAAAATTCATTAGATTAATCCGAACCTTAATCTAACCAAAGCCCTAAAGAATATAAATTTAGAATTAATTTAATTAATTTGGGAACCGTACCCCTATGAGAAGAGCACACAATCAAAATTAATTGAATTATTCCACTTAATCTAGTTTAAAACCCAAAAACTAAGCTAGGTCCAAAATAACGAAAACCCAAGGCTATTACAACTAAGCCCATGAATTAAAGCCCAAAACCAAAGGCCCAAACTAAACTAAGCAAACAAACTAAGCCTAAAGCACTAAAGGTCCCAAAACCCTAAAAGCTAGTAGGCCCAAAAGGAGGCCCAAACTAAAAAAAAGGGCAAAGAAAACAAAACACCAACTATATGATTAAATACCACATGTCACAAAATTAGAAGCTTTAAAAGACATATTGAATACTTTAGAAGTCATATTATATATTACACACTATGCATTTTAAAAAACACACAATCGCATAAGAAAAGTCACGCGATAAAACTACATATTATGTAAAAACTCTATTAAAAAAACGCCTTATATATACTATATATTATATTTAAAACCATAACATATATATATATGTATAAGCAAAATATGTATAAACTATACTATGTATTATGATATAAAGACTAGGGGTTATATATAAAGGTATACATTACATAAACCATATTATATACTATATATTACATAAGGATTAAGTGCTATGTAAACTATAGGGTATATACAAATCATACATTATATGTTTAATATAATAACATAATATATAGATATATATTCATCAAACCACAAATTAAGCAAGAGCATAAAAACTATATATAAATTATGTCACATAATATATACATACATTATAATAACTAAATAACCCACTAACATAAATTTGAACTAAATCAAAAGAGGGTAGAAAGACAATACCCCTACAGCCTACTGCCTTGGGCTGAAGCTGGATTAACTGCTGGACCGGATTGGGTCCTTATCTGTTCCACCAAGTCAAACAAATGGGTTAGGTCACCGGTATGTGAACCGGTTATAACCGGTGGGAAATAATTAAGGGGGTTATAGCCCTCTTTAATCCATTTCCCCATTTTCCCTTTGATAATCAGAGAAGGGGAACCCTAGCTACCGCTGCCTTCTAATCGACGCTGAGCCACCGTTCGGCACGCCAAGGCCGCCATCGTGAAGCCCTCGTCATCCTCTATGCTCTCGTCCGAATGGAAACCACCAAAACAGCCACCATCGCCTCGAAATCGAACCAGACCGTTGCGACCTCTCAAGTCCCGAATCACCGCCGTCTGCCGTCGGATCATCACGAAACAACGATATGTTAGTCTCCTCACCAGGACAGCCATCTCCACCATTGGGATTCGCTGTTAGAGCCGCCGACCACCGAGAGAAACCAAAAGCCGTCGACTATTTTTCTTACCGATCTGAGCAATCGACCGTTAGATCAGTTCGGTTCTGAGATATGTCATCCTACTCTTCGGGTGGAACATCTTCACCGTTGGGATTCACTGTTAGAGTGTTCGATCGCCGACGTCTGTCAAAGATCGGAGGTAAACGTTTCCTCTTCTTCCCTTTTCCTTTTTTCTTTGATTCGAACAAAAAAAATCAAACAATCGAAGCCTAGGGATATATCCTTGGTATATTGAATAAACTCTCTTTTGTTTTTCTTTTTGATTCGGTAGAAGGAAAAAAAAAGAGAATAGGAAATTTGAAAATGTTGCCCTCTCAATCGATGCTCAAATTTGCTTCTCTATTGATTGTAATATTGCCCTTGCTTTGCTGTTTCAATCGAAAAGAAAAGAAGGAGAAAGTTCTCTCTTCTCATTGGATTGTTTGAATGCTTTTTACTTTGTTCGAATGGTAGATAGAAAAAATAAACTCAGAAAAGTCTGTTCTCTATTGATAGCTGTTGAATATCATTACATTGTTTCGGCTCTTATATAACCGAATTACAGTGAAATTTTCATATATAAAAGACATAAAAATTGGTGATTGGCTGCCTCTGTGATTTGTTTGTATTCATCTCCCTATTCTGCAGTGTCGGTTTGTTTATGATATTCTGCCCCTTGTGTGCCATTGTCTGATATTTGTTGCTGTTGTTTGTTTCTGTATGATGGTGCCCGTGAGAGTGATGGGACCAGCAAGGTGGTTGTATGTTGCATGGTTCGATCCTGGCCATTGGTAGCTGCTGTGTGGATTCCTTGGTTCGAATCTGGGCCATTCGGTCTCCCTTGATCGATGGTGGAAGGTTAAGTGCACAAGGGAAATAGATGTATTAGATTAAGGTTTCAGATTGGGCTCTTGTAACATATTAATTTTTGGTTTTAGATGTACTATGGACTATTATAAAGCTTTGGCCCATTTTCTTTATTTTATTGGGCTTTTATTTATAAAATAATATAATTTATAATCTTTAAATTCTTTTCTATTTTTTTTTTAAAAAGGTAACAACATAATAATAATGATAAATATAATAGTAACGAATAATAATAATAATAATAGCTAATAGCAAGTAATAATAATGGTAACATATGACATAGATGATGGTAATATAATTACAATAATAACGTAATAATAATAAAATAATGAGATAATACAATGTAATATACTAGTAATGCTTAGGTTTTCTTTTCAAATATGATAATAAATAACATACTATGATAGGAAATATGAATGCTTAATAGAATTAGTAACTAATTAATTTTTTTGGTTTTTTTAAGTTTTAATAAAAAGGATAACGTAAGCAAAGCCCGTAACATTATTTAGAAAATAGTAACACACACATATATATAAAGCCCGTTATTGTAAAGAACAAAAAAGAATGAGTCTATCCTGGACAAAATTAGTGATTACAGTTGCCCTTCTTTGCTTATACGTGTGGAACAAGAATAAAGCAAAGATCATACGCACTAATTTTGTCCCACTTCCCTGTTAGGAGATTTCGAGCTTCGAGTTCCTCCTATATAGAACTATTTGCTCTTCCTCTCCCTACAACATGGAGCTATGAGTATCTGTCTCCTTTACTCTAAAATCCCTGAGCTATGAGGATCTGCCTCTTTCGCTCTAAAAACTCTGAACTATGGGTATCCGCCTCTTTTGCTCGGAAGTTCTAGTATGTCGAGTTTGAAATCCTTGAGCTTTGAGTATTTTCCTCCTTCGCTTTGAGAAGTCCAAACTATGAGTATCTGCCTCTTTTGCTCGAAAGTTCTAGTATGGCGAGTTTGAAAATCCTTCGCCTGAAATCCTTGAGCTTTGAGTATCTGCCGCCTTTGCTCTAAAATCTTGATGTGGTGAGTCTGTAATCCTTCACATGAAGTCCGTGAGCTTTGGGTTCTTCCTTAGATCCTTTGGCGTCGAAATCCTGGAGCTTCAGGTTCTTCCTATGTAGAACCTATGGCTTTGAAATCCTTTTCAAGTCCTCACTTTATACTTTCTTCTCTCAAAGTGTTCTTTCGGGTTTTCACTTTTTTTCTTCCTTTTTTTTTCTTTTTCTCTTCTCTTTCTTTTCTTTATTTTCTTTCCCTTTCACCTTTAAATCTTATTCATTCTTTTTTTTTCTCTCATTTTTTCTTTCTCTTTTCTCTTTTCTTTCATTCTCTTCTTTTTTCTTTTTTGTTATCTTCTCTCTCTTTTTCTTTTTCTCTCTTTATTTTTCTTTTTCTCATTCTTTTTCTTTTCTTTTCTTCTTTCTTTTTCGTTCTTATTCTTTTTCCCTTTTCTTTTTTTTCTTTTTCTTTTGCTTTCATCTTTTTATTTTTTTTGTAACGATGTCGCCTCTTCTCTCACTCGGTTTTTTTTCTCGACTTTCTGAATCTCTTGCTTTAAAGTATTTTCACAGGTCTTCTCTCTAGAGATTTTCCTTCTTTTTTTTCTTCTTCTTTTTCTTTCTTTTTTTCTTCTTTTTTTCTTTCTTTTTTCCTTTATTTTTTTCTTTCTTCTTTCTCTTTCTTTTTTTCTTTTCTTTTTTTCCTTTTTCTTTTTCTTTTTTTCTTTTTCTTTTTTTATTCTTTCCTTTTTTCTTCTTCCTCCTCTTTTTCCTTCTAGATGCCTCAATTGGTTTTTGCCTCTAGTCGCTTTGGGGTTTCTTCGTGAGAGACCTCCGTTCTCCTTTCTCAGTTATTTTTATCCATGTAGCATCGGATGTCTTTTTACCTTAGCTTTTGCGAATTCCTTTCATGTCTTGAAGCGGGTGTTAGCTTGACTTTTTCCTTAAGATCGCGAGTTATTTTGAAACTTCTCGCTTCTCCTTGGCTGATTCTTCAAACTATGGGTTTCTCCATGCCCCAATTTTTGTTACGTTAGCACTTCCGCGTCATGCTCGAAAGGTTTCCTAATGGCCCAAAAGTCTTGACCAGAAATGAACTGGTGGCCGAAGCTCAAAACTGTTCTCCTTGCTACGAATTCTTTGAACTTCTACCAGAGTTCGAGGTCTGGAGTTGTCCTTCTCATTCCTAATTTCTTCAACCTTCACAAATGCTGGCGAAGTCATCTCATTATAGTTTCTTGTCTTCTTTCTATTACGTTTGATGTCTGGACAACTCTTTCCATCGTAGTCTATATGTTTCTTGGGACGAGCTCGCACCATTCTTTTTTCGGCTACACAAGCTCTTATTCTAGGGAACTCTTTTAATCTGAGCGAATTCTTCTCGTTAGGGACAAGTCATCCTTACTGAGATCTGCCGCTCCAATCTGGAAGTTCTAGGCTAACACATCTTTTAATTCTTTGAATCTGTCAACAACAACCAAAATGGTTTGATGATGTGAGTCAACATGCTCCTAGCCTAGGAATGTCTAGCTAAATATGATGCATGAATTATGAAATTTTTAGAGATGCTTGGGGAAAACTTCCACAGGCTTTCTGTCTTTGCTAAGTCTTCAATCCTATTTTGGAAAGATATGGCTGGCCTATACTGGTTTGACTACGACCAGTCCTTTGCTGAAGTCCACCTTCAAAACATTACCCCACTCAATTGGGCTTCATTATTTTCTCTCTATTGAATCTACGTGCAATGTCCTTCTCCATTCTCGATACTAGGGTGAACACATGCCCCCAAATCTTTTGAATCTTTTTTATTACCCTGAGGTCTTGTCTCCATTTTTATTTACTAAATTTTCCTTATTCGTTCTTCTTAAAAGGAAATACCGACTTTCATTGGTCAGAACAGAACATAATACTTCTCATGTTGTCCATTCTTACCGCACTGCCCCTACTCAATCTTAAGGTTCAATGTTTCTTTGCCTTGATTCATCATGACAAGTTCTCTTCTATCTCATCATTAGGGGGAAGGCCACGCCCTCAAGCCCCTAAGCTCGCTTTAAGTTCAATCTCCTCTTTATCAAAGCTTCTTTGGCAAAGATTGACTTCACAACCTTGCACTTTAATGATATGTAGTCTTGTCATCCCAAAGGTGGTATCTTAATGTTGAGCTTCCAAAAATGCTCCTTCCTTATGGGTATTACTTGTCTCCCCTCAAGTCACAGGTACCCGCAATACACAAAAGGCCAGTCCACTTGTTCATTCGAATACAAGAGACTTATAAGGATGATATAGATAAAATAATTTTATTATCATTGTTATTTCTTTAAAACATGGCAAACAATGTTATGAAATCAAGCTTAGGTTTTAAAAAAGTCAACCTAAGTGGAACTTCTGTTTGAAATACCACGAATGTTATGGTAAAGCATACACATGTGAAACCCTTATTGGACTATTAAGCTTCCGAGAGGAACAACTCCCATACCTAATTTCTACCCAATTTTAAAGTGGCTCTCTTTAACTCACTAATTCACTATGGCCCATCTCTCCCTCTTTTCTGATCTCAATCAGGCATTAGAAGTGTGGCAATCCTTGAAGAAAGGTTAACCCCGATAGGCGGGATGTGATCTGAAGACAAACTCAGACATCCTCGTATGGTCGAAATGGTCTTTCAAGGCTTGCACTGTAGGCTATGGCTCATGGTTATGAAAGAAAGGGTATGTAGGCCCAAACAAGTGTCTAAGGGTGATGAAACCAAGGATCATTTCTTCTAACTGAAAATCTCAATTACATATCATCTGATCAGGATATGCCCAAGTGAAACACTATTTTCTCTTTTTTTTGAATTTTTTTAAATCGCTTTAGACTACCCGTTTTTGGGTCTTCACCCTAGAGTTCAATTCCTTTTCTTCTAGTGTAGCTTTGGACCAAATTGCATCTTCACACTGTATCGATGCATGCTTCCATTCAAAGGTGATCAATCTTTTGAGGCTGGTTCAATTGGATGGGGAATTTTTATAGCCATTTCTCTATTTATCTCTTGCCATTTTTCCTTTTCTCTTTTTTTCTTTTTTTTCTCTTTTTCTTTCTTTTTCTTTTTTCTTTCAACTGCATTCTTCAACTTAGCGTTTTCACTTTCAGCTTCTTCAACTTTTGTGTTGGTACTTTCAACTTGATTCGGGTTTGACTCTTTGAGCACAAACTTTTCTTTTCCTATTTCCTTTTTAGGTTTCTATTGCTCGAACTAAGAATTGTATTCAACACATTTATTTTCCTTTATTGCCCCCTAATTCATGAGGTGTCATCTTCATATCATGATCAGAACTCAATGTCATTCATTCATCCATAAACTTTTATATCCTTTGCCCCCCGGTGTAAGGGTGATCCTTGGTTTGAGTTGAATCAGAAAAAAACATGATCAGGCTCAAAAGGGGACAACAATGGATATTTTCCTTATTTTCTTTCTTTGTGAAGTGAAATGAAGGAATGCCAAATGTCTTCCCATACATGGATATCAAGCAATCTTCAGGTGGTAGATGTTTTAGGGTTATCACTTCATTCAAGGACCTTGAACAACAATGCCTGAGAGGAAAATTCACTTCATGGGGTCAACCCATTACTCCTAAACACTAATTGTTGTTCCTCCCATGGCCTAAGTGGAACAGAGGGTTTTCACACTTGTAGCGTCCTCACAACATTCAATTATTAAGTTTTGAATTAAATTCAATCTTGCAAAAGATATATACATATATGTTTGGGAAAACAAAAGTAAGCTCATAATAAAGAATAAATGAATTTTTTTAAAAGACATCAAAGAATATGAAATACTTGCCAAATGAAATGCACATGAATGCCTCTTTCATTGAAATCGAGCAAGTAGACATAATATAAGTCACTTTAAAAGTTCACTGCTACTGTCTTCGGGTAAATAAAGGCAAAGTGCAACAAGAGAATGCCACCCGCTAGGAACGAGGACCCTCTAAAGCTAACTACGGGGATCAACACCTCTAATATGGATACAAGGGTTGAGAGTCTGAGGCTTTAGAGTTGTGGACGTCTAAGAGGATATTGAGGTGCTCTTTGAGGAATGAGCGAACTTACCTCTTGATCATGGATTAAAACCCCACGATAGAGGTAATGTCGAGTTTGGTGTTAGTGTCCATCACCATGTGGTATGGCACCGATCGAACTTTTAGAGTGATGACTCATTTGTAAAAGTGAACGAATACAGGTGTCATCACCAAGTGGTTCACCTTGTTTTTTGATGTTGAAGGTATTGTATTCAGTTGAAGAGTTTTGAGGTTTTTGTATAATAGTTCAGAATTTGAGTATCGTAAGTGGAGGCTAAAGAGAAGTTGTAATAAAGATTTTGTTTGAGGTGATGTTTGGACTTTAAGGACAAGTCGTAAGGTGATTTGGGCTCATAAGTGCGTCGATATAATCTTAAGATATATGATTTGAGTGTTTTCTCTATCGAGTTTTGAGATGGGTTGTATACATGTATGGTAAACAGTGTGAAGATTATTAGTGTAGCGCAAGGAAAATGTGGGTTATCATGTATGATGATGTGGAATCAGAATTTCCTGTGTTGCATCAGATCTTGTTGAAAGAACCATTTGAAATTCCTTGAGGGCTTGTTAGATTTTAGTACAATCATTCATTGGAATAAATTGGTTGGGTTGGAAAAACATGTTCAAACTTTCGAGGATAGTTGGGTGAGTTTGATCTTTAGTAAGAATTTGTAAGCAACAATGGTTTTTGTTTGGAATCAAGTGGCTTGAATAGGGGAATTACATGATCGTGTGTTAGCTTTAGTTTTGAGTTAGGGGCGAGTTAGAGTAAAATGTTAATTCCTGTCTTGGTTGGCCAAGCCAGGAAGGGGGTTATTATTACAAGATAGATGGATGGTAGAATCCAGTTGTTGGAGTTTCGCTTGTTCTCGAAAATGTTTGGTCATGACGTAAATGATGGACAAGAAGGTATTCCTAGCTGTATACCTTTGAGGAGGTGTCACGTTCCGGACATAGATGAGGTTTGAGTTCAAGAGTTATGAACTGCGGATGAAGGTAGAGATGATTGTTAGCTGAGATGAAACCCATCCGAAGTGAGTTTCTTGTGTTAATACTTGGACAGTATCGTTGAGTCCAACATATGTTGTTCCGTTTGGAGTTCAATGCAAGTGTTGTTCGTTTGTTGGGAGTGAATCGTTGGGGATTCGTGAGAGAGATGTTGAGGAGTACAATGCTATGAGCCTTGGCTAAGGAAGTTTTGGAAACGAATTTTAGAATTCAAGGTAAACATATGTGTGATAGGTTATGGTTGGATTTGAGATAGATGCATCTCATATCTTCTTTTAATTTCGAGAACGAAATTTCTTTTTAGGATTATAGAGTTGTAACGATCTGAATTTCTAAGTTAACATATGAGTGTTGACCTAAGGCTATAGACCTTCGTGATGGATTGAATAATTAGACACTTTGGGTTAAGTTTGGGCTTGTTTGGATTAGAACCTAGTTTTTGGGCTTGGTAGATGACCTTTTTAGAAAGCATGGAAAAACTTGGGGCTTATGTTGTAATTTAACCCCATTTTAAAATAAAGGGTTGATCACCCCTTTATGGCCTTTATTTTTACGTGGGAATGGGGGGACATGGTAAGGTCACTCATTTTCCTTCATCTTTTCCCTTCTTTTCTCTTACTCTATTTTCTCTTTCTCTAAGCTTGGGTTTCTATACTAAAGCTCTAATCTTTACCTACCAAGAGTTGATTTCATGGTTTTTGAGTGAAGGAGAAATTAATCACCATTCCAAGAGCTTCATAAAAGGGGTATTCTCTTCTAGAAAATGTAAGTTTTTCATTTATGGGTTTTTTGGTATTCAAGGCTTGTAAGAAGCTTTCTTTTAGTTTTATGGTTGTATTTTCGTAGTTAAGCCCACCCCAAGCTATTATCTCAAGTATCATCTCGTTTTCATGTTTGTATGGCAAGAATGTGGTGTATGGGGGTTCTTTCAAGCTTGGGTCAAGAGAGAAAGTTAAAGGATATTGCTTGGGAACTTGAATTCAGGAATTTTTTGCTAAAGGTTAGTACATCTCTAACTCCTACTATTCTTGAATATCATAAAATGATTGCCTTGTTTGATATTGTAGTTTATTGTTGTTGAGTTTGGTGTTTGGTAGCTTAAAGCCTCATTAATGGTAAAATCCAGATTAAATGTTAATAAGGTATAAAAAGGGTAGCAAACCATTCTGATTAACTCCAATAAGATGTATGTTTTGGTTAAGGGGTTAAAGGTTACGTTGTGGGGGCTTAGGAAGTGATTTCTCGAGCCTTGGAAGTCATTTCTGAGCTTCAGTATTGGTACACGGGGAGCCCGTACCGATACCATGTTCTATTTATGATGAATACAAGTGTTTCTTGAAAGGCGCATCAATACGCCTAATAAGGGTATTGATACTCTATGTTTTACCAGAATTCTAGTAGCTAAAAGGTGTATCGGTATGCTAAGGGGGTGTACCGGTACCAATAGGGTATCTGTACACGGTCTTTGTGTACCGGTATGGGGTTGTTGGTTGAATCCCTTCACGTGTGAAGCTGTGTATTAGTACGCATGAGGTGGGTATCGATACCTACATAGGTGTATCGGTACACTTGGGTGGGTATCGATACCTACTGGGCAATATGCCCAAAAAATACGTATTGAGTTTAAGGGGCTTATAATTCGAGGACTATGGCCCAATGGGCTTCTAAGGTGGTAAAATAAATAATAAAACTAAGAAACAGAGATTTAACCATCATGGATGGGTGTAACATGTAATAACTTGGTAAATGATGACTCGATATAACTGTGATGGTCAGTGTCATGCCTTGGGGCATTTGCTGATAGCTTGGCTTGGCGCCACTTACCTCTTGGTGAGGTGTATGAATGCTCGGGGAGCATGTATTACCTTATGATTGTGGTAAAGGAATCTGAATGTCCTAGAGTCAATTCTACGGTACTTGTATAAGGGGATGTGTACTTCAAGCTGAGTGAACAAGTACATCCAATATACCCATAGGCTGAGTGATTTTGGTAAGGTTAGAAACCTATTTGTGGCTATGATAATCTGGATAAGGTATTAACCTGATAGGCTGAGTGAGCTCGAGTAAAGACTACTTGTGGCTAATGTGATCCAAGTATGTCTAGGACGTATCCGTGGCTATGGTGATCCGAATACAATCCTTTTAAACCCGACAGTTGTGTGAACACGGGTAACCCGACGGTTGTGTGAGCATAGGTAAAATAGGGCTTCGTTGGCCATTATGTAGATGATGTATGGATGTATATATTTATGTTGTGTGGATGATATAGATGATAGCTTATGTACTCGATGACTGAGTGATCAGGGTATGGTCTATGTTAACTTGATGGGCTAAGTGAGGTCGAGTATCTCGAATAGGCTATGTGACATCGAGTATGACAAAGCTTTGTAGAAACATGTAAGACTTATTGTAAACTTAATGGTACCTTGAGATAGGTGATCTAAGAACTATAGCTTGTGTAGGCTAGATGATAGCTCATAGATAGTAAAGCCTTATATATGATCTCTAGACTATATTATCTTCCATGCTTATTTTATGATAATCATGAATTGTAGTAGAGTAGATATGTACCATTGAACTTTGTTAGCTCAACATGCAGATGTGTTGTTTTCCGTGCGTAGGTTGACAGGTCACCCTTTGGAGGAGCACGTCGACGAAGATTTCTCAGCACCGCTTTCGCTTCAGAGTACAATACTTGTTATTTTAGTTTGGGCTAATGTATTCATAGAACCTTAACATTGTTGAGTCTGTAACTCTATTTGAAATATTGTTTTGGTATATAGTGTTTTAAACTTGGAGCTCTTGTTTTGTAAATTTATTTAAATGCTTATTTAATTGCATGGAATTATGGATGATTTGATATTTTGAAATATTGTTTTGGTATATAGTGTTTTAATGTACTTCGGATCCAGATCCAGATCGGGTTATTACATGAAAAACCCAAAAATTTGATATTTATATATAATCAAAATTGAACTCGAGCCACATAGAGATTCTCAGTAACTGAAGCTTGACATTGAACCAACGCTTCATTGGTTGATGACAAAGTATTTTTAATTCAAGTGTATTAAATAAATATGAATAATTTTTTTTTGGTATGTAAAATTAGGCATTGAGGGATAGTGAAGCAATGTAGAGGAGGGCCATGGAACTGAAACAGTGAGATATGTACTTTGATCCGTTGGGAATAGTTAAAGAGTCCCTCTCTGGCGCCACGGGCATGATTCCAGTGAAGTGGACGCCAAGCAACGAAGCTCCCTTCCCACCATATTATATTCCTTTTGCTCTCTCAAATTATATCCGCCAAAACAATTACTTCATCAGCAGCAGCATGGAGTGTGAAGGGGAAGTTGTGATGATGAATAGGGCAGAAATCGACACCACTGCACCCTTCAAGTCTGTTAAAGAAGCCCTTGCCTTGTTCGGTGATACAGTTTTAGCTGCCCAAATTTATGCACCCAACCTCAACCAACAGGTACATAACCTCTGTCTGATTTCTCTCCATTTCTTTGTTGCTTTGCAACGCTGGGGAATGTTTAATATCAGTCAACTGAATAAATCTGGGACAGATACATAGTGAAGCTATTCAAAAAGGACATTCCAGTTCCAGGCTTGGAACTCTTACAGCTGAACTGGAAGAGACCAAGTATAACCTTGACAAGGCTAGAGAAGAGAGTATGCTAATGGCGGATTGCCTCTTCTCTCTCAAGCAAGAGCTTGAAACAACAAAGACAAAACTGGAGCAAATGAAAGAACGAGAAATCCAGAAACTGATGATGGAGTTGGAGATCGTCCCAGGCTCCGCTAGATATGAGCTCAATGAAACAAACCAAGGAACCGAGTTTCAAACATTTGGAATTCAACCTTCTTTAACTCAAGTTATCGAGACAAACCCTTCAGTTTCACTAAGAAAGAAGAAGAACAAGCCATTGATCCCTTTGATTGGAGGGTTATTTTCCAAGAAAAAAAAGGAAGCCAATAATTTCCTAGATCCAACAAATAATACTTTTCTCAGATTTTACTTGTTCCTTCTTCTTGCGAGCTTTCATATTTCCTATGTACCACATCTAGCAGTTTTAAGGTACAAGAAGGGTGTGATGTTTTTATGAGTTATCTAATAAAATTCACATAAATCACTTCCTTTTCTTGGCATATTTGGACCGATTATACCTCTCTTATTAGTTTCATTGAACTTAAATATTTAATTAGTTTAAAGTTCGAATCTTACCATTGTATAGCACAAATGACCCATTACAATGTTTGGGTCTAAGTGATCATAGCTTCACGAAACCTGATGGAAATCAAATGAAACAAACAAAGTCATGTGAAGATATTCACACTGTACAAACATTAATTTCAAGTTTTTCAATGGTATATATTCATAACCCACGAAGGAAGAGACTGATCGAATTCTTTCAAAAAAGCTGCTGTGCATTAACAAAAGTAAACTTTTTTAAATAAAAAAAAAAGACAAGGACATATGACCCAAACATCAGATTTTCGACTCAAAACAAAAAGCAGCAACAACGGTGAACATCAAACCCGAACATCAGATTTTCGAGCCTCTTGTGATGACTTGTTGAAGAACTCAATGCAGTCAGCGATGGCCTCGGTGTAATGAGAATGGGAAGAGTAATAAAAGCTGCATGAAATCTTAGGTGGATCAAACATGTTGCTGTTGTTTTGCTTTGAAGATGACTTGCCGGAACATCCACCGGAAGGAAGGGAAGAAAACAAGAACCGCATAAGAAACTTGCGGAAACGATGAAAGAGCTTCATTGCAGTTGGGAAACGAAGTACCGTGGCTTCAAGGGTTTGGCCCTTGTTGTAGGGTTTCGTTCTGAGTCTGGGGAAAGTGCAACATTGTATATTTGTAGTCTCTCTCCAGGGTTTTATGGCTTTGCCACTTTCCGGATGACCTTGGGCTATCATGTGTGCGGCTCATTGCGAAGATTTTAATAAGTCCGAGGTTTTCAAAAGCGCCGGCAAACACCACGTGCCCAAATCATTTGTATTGTGCTTCACATCACTTGTCCTCCTTATGTTGTTTGCTTATTCTAATGTCTTTTATATATATATATATATATATTTATATAGGGTTAAGATCCCCTTACACTGTAAACTCAATTACTTTTACACAGTTTTTGGACTGTTGGATGAGGATAATAAATGGCTCAGATTATTTCCTTATTTTATTCCAAGTAATAATCTTCACATTTTCTACTGTTAATCTCATCCATCAATTTCACTCATCCAAAGACCATGAATTAGTGTAAAATTAAATGAGTTTTACACCATATAACTGGATTCTATCTCATTTATATATATATATATATATATATGTATGTATATGTCTGTGTGTACTGCTTTGTTTACCATGAATGAATCGAATTACAGTAGAACTTTTGTCTCTCTAAAATAATAATTTTTGACGGTCCTTACTTAAGCCCAAAGTTTAAATTAAAATTTTCGATAAATTTAATAAGATAATAATTTTTCAGATGCTTAATGTCAAAATAAATGTCCAAACTATCATATTTTTTTCCTTTTAAGTGCCTAAATTATTTTTTGCCCTTTTTAGGTATTCAAACTATCTCGTTTTTCGTTTTTAAGTGCCTAAACCTTTTTTTTGTCCATTTTAGGTGCCCAAACTATCATTTTTTGTTCTTTTTAAGTTCAAACTGAAGAACCTACTTTGACTCAAAAATGATAGTTTAAGCCCTTAAAAGGGGCAAACAAAAGTTTAGGCACCTAAAAGGGAAAAAACAAAATAATTTAAGCACCTAAAATGGGCAAAAAATAGTTTAGACACCTAAAAGGGGAAAACATGATAGTTTGAGCACTTATTTTGATATTAAGCCTTTTCCGGAAGGCCCTTATATAAATTTATGGTCCCTTCAAAATTATAAATTAATAATTCTATAAAATTACAAATATAACTAGGACAACTTAGTAATATATGATTCTATTATTGTTTGTTTCTTCTTACAAATAATTCCATGGTTGGTTGGTTTTGATTTGAATTGACTAATTAGGAATGTTTGATGTTGTTTTAATAGTAGTTGATTTCCTTACCATACATTCCTTGCTCCTCCGGATGTGATTCTTTCTTTGTTGCATGATGATTTGTCGCCGTCTAGGGCAACAGGGTAATTTGTCTAGGTTATTTTCAGATGATCTGTGAGTATATTTATTTTTTATTATGTGTATTTTTTTTCTTCTAATTAAGTTTAAAGAGATTTTTAATGAGGCACTTGATAATAAAATTTTCTTCCACATTTATCAAAAAAAATTAATTAATGAAATTACGTGATCCTAACATTATTAATTCATAGAAGTTTTACCGTATAAACAAATCTATTCATGAGTGTATTGTGAATGATGAGCAGTGACCCTCATTGTCCCATTTAATAAACAAATACCACTTAGAACGGATCTTTAACCTAAGACTTGAACGTTAGTGGGATCATTGTAATAATTCAGTTTCACTGTGTTGATCTCAAAATCCGCCAGTAATTGTCTCCACCTGAAGTGGAGGCGCAGGAGCCAGACCAGACTGCTATACAAATACTAGGTTTTCTTCCTTCATGTTCTTTGGCGGCATCGTAGACAGTGCTATGATCATTCATTGATTAGGTGAGTTTGTCTAATGCTAAACAATTAAATCTGTTGATGAGATTTTTAGGCAAACAATTTGTGGTCCTAACCAAGCTAAATTCATAGTTTTTATCCTCCGTACATGGACCAATCGAAAAGGCAAGTCAAGGAAACAGTAGGGAAAGGAAAACCCATTATTTGAAAGTAGGGGAGGGTGGAGAAAGAGTAGAAGATGATGAAAATTTTGAAAGAAATTATTATGAGTGGAGGCTTGGGATAATGAGTTGGTCAAGACAAACATGATGTCTCGTACTTGCACCCTTAAACTATAAGAAGTGGAACAATCATGAGGTTCTGCCACATTTTCTGCAAGTTCCATTAACAATCAACAAGACAAACATTCTCTTCAAAATTATAATATTAGTACTTGTGTTTCCTTTTATAACTAGGGATTAATAATTAGCTTGCTATGTTAATTAATATTAGTATCCGAACAACAAACGAGAATTATGTTTGGCTCTCTAGTGAAGGAGCCTTAAAACTTGAATATCAAGTGATAGAGGACCTACAGCAGTCTTTTAAGTACCGAGACTACGTAGAGAATTGAGATGAGAAAATTATAATTATAGAAAAGTCGATCTAAATATAGTATTGTTCTGAAAATAATTAGCCTTACAACTCGCGGTCTTGGCCATACTAAAAGTTATTCTCCACAGCCATAAATAAAACGAAACAACCATTTTCTCTCTTTACAGCAATCGTCCAATCATTTCAATAACTTCAACGAATAAGTGCTTAGCATACAAATCACTAAAATTATTCAAGAGATTTATTGGTACAAACTACAATGTCACTTATTAAAGAAGGCGAAAACCAATAGACTACTTTATCGCCAAAATGGAGTAAAAAACCCACCTTGAAAGTTAATATGTAATCTAAAAAAGGGGGTATCTAAATCTTAGGCAAGAAAACAACACGAGTAAACAAAGAAAATAAAGCAATACTGACAACAATGATCGACCTTTATCTGTTTTCCAGGACACATCTAGCCGCTCAAACAGGTAATATACAACAATTAAAATATCAAAAACTAGCTAATAGCAGTTAGAGGAGCTTTCACCTTTCAGTGGTTGGGGGGCCTCCAATGACCTCTCCTGTCTAGTGCTGAATACGGGTTTCCCCTTTGCTGTTGGTTGCTTCCATAGTACTGTTGATTGTCCCTGTGTGGCTGGCTTCCTCTTTCTTCATAGTCTCCCCTCTGACGATGATGATATGATTGGTTACCTCGTGGTTGCTGATGATCATGCCCCCTATGAAAACCCTGGTTAACTCCACCTTGTTGATACAAGGCATACCCTCCAGAAACATTTTGGTTGGCCTGGGAAGCCACTCTACCACCCCACTGCTGATAGCTACTATTTTCAGGTCCCTGGTACCGACGGTTGCCATCATAACCACCTGGATGAGAAGGATAGATATCACCCTCAGTTGACATTTGTGCCATAAGAATTTGCCTTGATCCACCATTCTGATGATGTCTTGGAGGGTAGTGCATGTTATGGGCTGCTGCTTGGTTATTTATTTCATAGTTATGGTAGCTGTGGGAATTCGGATGTCTTGAAGGTGGATTCTGAGAAAACGGGTAACCCGCACCAGGATAATCTTGTCTAGGAGGAACCATACCAGGCTGTCCCTGGTTATGAAACCCATAATTTACATTGGAATTGACTGGTGGGTTATAGGGACCAACGGCATATGATGATGGTGGAGCCTGCATGGTATGGTTGAACCCATTACGATCCATCTTCAACTGTAAACTATTAGCAATAAGTCTGTGTGATGCATCCCCAAGCTTATGGCCAGATAGAGATCCAGAAGGGTTATGTCTGAAAGGAGAAGGAAAAACATGCTAAATAGGTAGTGTTTTCTAGCGGTGAATGACATGCACTACGGCAAGAAGAAAAGGAAACTTCAGAAACAAAGATGCATATAATCTTTTGAATACTGACCTATCCATCTGATGACCAGACTGCCTTCCATCCCAAGGTCTCCTCCCAGAATCTTCATGCCATAACACAGGTTCAGGTTTTAAATCACTGAATTGCACCATCTGTGAAGCACAATGTTGAAAAATATCAATACAAGTCTTATGGCTAAATCAATCATAACAAGCATTTTTTTTACCCACCATTTGTATAATATGCAAGCTTGCTCAGACAGAAATGATCCTATAACATTGTTTTTATATTGAAATTTGCTTCTGGCTATCTAGGAGTCCTTGAGTTTGGTAAGCAAGATACTTTATGAGGAATATTTTTAAGCAGGGGCAAACATAACTCAGCTATTTCAATTGGTCATATCTTATATTTACAAATTCAGAAATTTAGCTACAGCTACAATACTTGGTTAGCTACACATCTTCATAACTTCAGTTAGTCATGCAAAAGCTAATGATGTGTTTGATAAACCATTGAAAATTTCATTTTATCGAAAAAGAAATTTCTCAACACTTCATTTTTTTAATTGTGTTTGATAACCATATTAAACTTTTACTTGTTAAAAAGTTTTCCACAAAAAGGTGTTGAAAATGTAAAGAAGATAGTTACTTATCACTTAATGTTGAAAATATTAAATTGATTTTATTTTTCAAAAACTTATATCTGAAATAAATTCTCCGCTTAGATTATCTTTCAAAAATTAAAATTTACTATTATCAATATAGTTATATTCGAACACATAATTTTTACTAAAATACCAAACAGTTTAATAATATATAAATTCAGTACTTAAATTCACTCGGCACTTAATTCTTCAGTTTACCAAACACCTAAGATAAGACGATACAGAACAGGCAAAAGCATATTAAATTACAGTTATACAGAATTACTTCAAAAGAAACTGAAAAACAAATATAACCAGAGAACTACAGCCGCAACATACCTTCGGAGGGAATGCAACTCCAGGTGGAGGATGGGTGATATGCTTATGAACTTTTGGAAGTCTATATATACAACATCTGTAAAGCAGGCATCCAAAAGAAAATTAATCTCTTCACTTAACCTGCCACATGCATATGAACAATAAATAAATAGAGGATCAATAATTGAAACTTACATGACTTCATTGGCCAAAATATCTTCCATGTCCTTGATTGGAGACCTGAATATGGGAGGCTGTGTTTCTCCAGCACAAGGGGATATGTAACCATTCATCCCATCACTGCAAGCAGACCTAAATGAATCAGAAAAAGTGGGAGAGATCTTAAATTCAACTAGCATGGAAAGTAGTCAAGACAACTTGAAATCTAGATTATATCCCACCTCAAATCAGGTTTGACTTCCTCCTTGACTTCAATTCGTTGCCTTTCTGGCAATTGTTTACAACAATTGTCAAGAGAAAAGATTTGCTCTGAAAGACGGTGTGAAGCAGCCACAAAAAGCATGTCACACATTGTACTATTTCTCTGTGCTTCTTCATCCTGTACAAAACTGTAGCATTTACAAGACAGCTAAACAAAATCCGGCAAGAGCATAAAGATTCTTAATGAAAGGCGAAAGAGTGTAGGGAACACATGAAATGACAAGCCATACCGTCAAAGTATGTTCTATTTTTGCAACCTCAGCAAGAAGGCGCTCTTCATCAATGAAAGGCAATTTTGCAATACCCTTCAGAAAGCAACAACAAATAGATTATTAACTTCCCAGTTCAGTAAACAAGATTCTATAAACCACTTGGCATATGAAACTAAACCAAATGAAGACGAAAAATGTACCTACCTGCCATGAATACCGCTTTCCATTCATGTCAACTTCAAAATCTGAAACAGAGGAAGTTTATATTTCAGATCTTATGGAAGAAATGAAGAAGAAATGCATATGAAGCATGCTTGTTTAGCAAATGGCGTACCAGTCGGATAAAAATCAATAATGGGTGAATTTGGATCAGTCATCAACTTCCTATATTCGATGGGAAGTGCATGGGAACTGCAAAAGAAATATATTATAGTATCACACTGACTCAAAAGCTTACAAGGAGAACAAAGTGGAAACAAGTGATAGTACCTAGCAGCAGGAAACACACCCAATAACTGATTGAATGGTTTGAAGGGGGAACCCAGCTCAAACTGAATATCTAGCTGGTCAAGATCCTTAAAATCGGATGCAAAGGGTGCATAATGATAGGGATAAAACCTGAAACAACAAAATTCAGTGGCAGCACAATGACAACTCAAAGAAGGTCTATTAAAGCAGAAAGATGGGCCCCTGCTCAACAAATCATTCTCACCAAAATAAGGCTTAAAAATCAACTCAGGTAGAACCAAAAAGGAATAAGATGACTGATTCTAAACACAAATAAGAACTATAACCTCCAAGAACAAGTTCTGGAAAAAGTATGTAAAAGAAACTCACCACCTCCACGAACAAACACCTTCATAGTAATAATGCATGACCCAACATAAACCTTCTGTGAACTTCAACACCTACATAAATGAAGATCCATTTAAGATGATTAAAGAAGTAACATAAAAATATAATAGACAGCACCCTCATAGAGATCCATTCATTCATCGACTCACAACATCTTTCCGGATTTCTTCCATTTCTTCTGGAGTTTCTGCCGAAAACTTTTCTTTATAATACCTTTCTTTCCACCCAGGCTCTCCCAGTTTAATCTGACAAGAGCAAACAACCATATGAGCAGCAAAAATGCCCTGAGTCATGGAGTAAATTGGCCAGGAAATTATGAGAGAAGACAGAAGCAGCAGAATTCTATAAAAATTACTGCATTCTGTGTTCAAACATGCATGTCTCAACTGCCAAAAACTTGCAAGTCTTAGGTAAAAAAGGTCATTGAATTTTGCATATGATTACAAATCAATATGAATTCTCTTCCACTTGGTTGAGATAAGAGGAGTGGGACAGTTTGCATTTTGAAAATTGCTCAAGAATATATATATATATATAAACCAGAGTTCCTAATCTGAAAGACTGCCTACAACCAAAATATTAGTAGAAACTGCATTAAAACAAAATCATAAATTGCTCAAGAATATATTCAAACCTTATCTTCCTCCTGATTTTGGGAGTTAAAAGCATCAGATTTGTCACGGATCAACTCTTTAAGTTTAGCTTTCAATTCTTCTTTATTCTCGTGTGCCTGATGCCAATGGGAAGCAAGAAATAGCATGTAAGTGTCGTCGAGTAAAAATATTTAGTGGGATAACTAATACTCCCTTAACTCCTTGCCAGCAAGGCTCATACCAAATCATAGGTTAGCCCATGGAATATGAGTCCTAAAGATGGCTGAAGGAGTCGGATTTATATTAAAGTGCCTCTCCTGAGTAGGAAAACATACATCTGTTTCAATACTATCTTCTGCTTCAACGATAGCAGCACCAATAGTGGCCCCTGATGATAGTCGTCGCACTTTGTGCAGCCGGTCAGAGGATCCATTACCATTAGACTCCAATGTTTGGTGAAATGGAGCAGGTGAAGGGCCGGAGGCAAGACGGGAACCATGAAATCTAGCAACTGGAACCAGAGAATCAGGTTGAACTTGAGGCTGTGCATCATCTCCTCTTCTAACTTGTGCTTTTTCACGTTTGATTCTTTCTGCTTGACGCTGTATGATATCAACATAGAACAAAATACTACTGAATTCTTTTACCAGCTAAAATAATGAATTTTGTTCATATTTAATATATGCAACTTAAAATAACCATCTCAGTGTGCAAACAGTAGGCGTCGTTACATCCTTAACTGAGGAAGCTGTAAATCACACAAAAGGCAATCTTGCCACCAATGAATAATAGACAAGTCCCCTTTCAGGATTCAAATCACGATAATCAGTGCTTTTAGAGTAGGGCGATAATGAAACCTCTCACACGAGCACCAAAAGAGGACTGAACAAATAATAAATACCACATGCAGCATAAAAAAGAGACTGCAGAATCACAAGGCAAGATCCAACCTTCTAAATGAAAAATGAAACAAAGACAACGAGCAAGTTCTCCAGAATAATTTGAATCATGGAATAAAACTAAACATAAACTATATTTCTGTTTAAACTGAAGAGAATCATATTGAGCCTAAACTCAAAACAAACCTGATGCAATCGTGCTCTTTTCTGGAATATTCTATCTTCATAGGATCCCACAGCTTGGATAAAATGCTCTACCCTGCTCAAATTTGGCTGAAATAAAAATCATGCAGTCAAAAGCATTAGTTTAGAAGATAAGATTTGATGACTGGAATAATACAAATAAAGTATAACAGGCACCTTGCATCCATCAGTCAAATAACCACCAAACGATCTGAATTCCCTCTTGTATACTGCCATTAACAAGTTGATTGCACCCTGTAAATTAACAAAATTGAAAAGGGGAATGCCTCCAATTAAAACATCGGCTTCGTATAAGAATCCTAAAGTGTCCGCAAAAAAATTCCAATATGAAAGTACAACCAAATAGAGGAATAATTACTTCGACCATATACAAACCTCGCGAATCTCTAGTGTAGGCATATGAGGTAAGAAATCGTTGCCAACAAAGAAGCATATGAATATAAAATCATCCACTATGTGTTCTATGTTGATTTCAAAAGGAGGATTGGGGATTCTCATCTCATATTCCAGGTACTCCCTAAGTGTCCATATGTTCAGAAACTGCAAAGATTAAGCAGAAAACAAGTTGTAATCTATCCAAAGATTTCATTATAATCATTTGAACTGTAGATTCAAATGAAAAAAACCTGGTATGGCTTTCTGGCCACAGCTTTTCCATCAGCTTTCTCATCAAATTCCCCATCCTTCCTCTTTGCCTTTCCTTCACAATTTGCCGCAACATGGCCCATCTGACCACATAGGAAGCATTTATCTTGTCCAGGGGTGAAGACAATCTGAAAATATTCCATAAACCATGTTACTTTTGGTCTGAGAGGGAACATGATAATAGAATGATAAAAATATCCTCCAAGAAAAATCACTTCACTTGTAACATCCACTTATTCCTATAAATAAGAAAAGTAGCCAACCTCATGTAAAAGTTCAAAATTGAAAGAAAAGCAGATCATACATAACATTTCAGTTTTCAGGCAATAGATACATAAAAAAAAAATACATAGCAGATATCTGCAAGTTAAAAAATACAAACCTCTCGAAGGATAGAAAAGTGAACTTCATGTGTGGCCAAGCCCAACATAATTAAATCAGCATCCTGTCAAGTGTCAAAAATTAGTAGAGTACACAATTTCAGTCCACTGAAGCAGACCAAAGAAAATAAACAGAAAATTAAAATAAAAACTGAAACCCGCAATGGAAATAGTGGAGGAGAGATATACCAAACCATATAGGCAATGGCGTGTGTTTGGATCAAAACCAGGAAGGTTCCTTTGGAGCCGTATATATGACATAATTTTATGTTCTCCTTCACCGGGAACATTTGCATCAGATAGAATAACCTTCAAAAAGATGAATGTAAGAGAAATGCTAAAACTCTCCACCATGTCAAAAGAAAGCAATAAATAAAAAGACGAGGTACCATAATATTGATATTTGATACTACCTTGATATTTTTCCACCCAGGGTCATAATTTAATCTAAGGTGGATATAGTACTGCAAAGCAATTGACAGAACAGCCATAAATGGAGTGCCAGGCGTAATAACATTTGAATCAAAAAGCTGTGATTCCTCTTTAGGAGGGAGTTTTCTGCCCTCCCTCTCAAACTCCTCTCGCAGTCGTGCTTCTTCAGCTGCCTGCAAAAAGGAAGTTAACAAGAACAAAATTATTACCAAACTGTGGGAAAATATATGAAATACCGATACCAAAAATATCTTGATGACCTAACATTTTATCCAGTATGTAGGTTGCAGTCCGAATCAACACAAATATATACACATATAAACCCAAAAAAGATGAGATAACATACCGCCTCTGTAGCATCTTTGGCTGCTCTAAAACGCCTAGATCGCTGTTGATTCATTTTAGCCCGAGGAGCAACGCCATCTACCATATGTTTCCGGATAAAAAGTTAATATCATCAGATAAACATAAATACACTATTTACATGTCAAAATACATCTTACAACCTAAAACAAGCACTACTTACCAATAGCCATATACAAAAGCTTTCGAGGACGGACCATAACAAACAATCTATCAATGTAATCAAATATGCATTGAAAAACTTCATCAAAAGTAGTCGGTGAAGGCTGCACGAGACATCGAATAAGCCAAATTACATCAATTCTGAATATTTCAACGAAATAAAGAACTATAAATAATGAAAATTCGAATGTGTCGAGAGGGTTACCCTGTCTTCGGGGTGGAAACAAGGATGAATAATCCCGTTCATGTCGAGATAAAGATTATCGTACTCGAGTTTATTTGGATTGGGTTTACTGGTATCGACCGGAATGGAGATGCCGTCGATATCCACTGGTTCTTCTTCGATAACGTCCACCACAATCAGCGGATACTTCTCCGCTAACCATCTGTAGAACGCTGGCACACCCATTGCCAATAGCTTTGCAACTGAAACCCCTCGCGGATCTCTGATAAAATCGAACACCAAAGGAAGAAACCTAAACCCCCTTTAATAGAGACAAATAGGAAAGGAAAAGAAATTGAGATTGCTTCGGGTTATTGTTTATATCTTATGCTACCGTGTGTTTGGCGAACGTCGGGGTTAGGGCACCAAAATAATGTGATGGGGACAATAATACCCTTTGAGATTAGGGAAAAACTGCTGTTTATAAATGGTAACAGGCCTTCGGCAAGGTCCGTTTTGGAAATTTAGTATTGTAGATTATCTCTGGGATGGAAATTTAATATTTTAGATTATGTGTTGATTCTGTGATGGAAATTTAATAGAGTAGATTATCTTTGGTTTGGTTAAGTTATTTGATAACACTTAAGTATATTTTAAGTTTAAAGTTTTATATATGTATAAAATTTTTATTGAGAGATTTATTTACGGTAGATTAAAATTACTTAAATAAAACTCTGAGAAATTGAGAGAGCAACCAAAATATATATACATATAAATATAAATAATTATTTTAGATATGGTGTTATACATTAAATAAAATGTTTAAATATATTTAAAGGCTCGCCGAAAAATTCACACATGTTAAATTTAACTCTAAAATTTTTAATCTCTAACTTCAAAACATAAATCTTGAATTTTAACTGTAAATTTTAAATTTTAAACCCTAAAATTAAAAGTTAAACTTAATCCCTAAATTCAAAATTGCAAATGTTTATGGAAAACAAATTATTCAATGCATAAAATCTTTTTTCCGTATTTAATGTTATAATATATGTAATATATCATATTAAAATATGATAAATATATAAAAAATATTTTTATTGTCATTAAATTATAATGTATATGTATTTGTCCCATGAAAGTATATAGGATTTAAAATAAATTTTATCTAAGAGTTAGAACAATCAAATATAAATTTTTAAATACAAATAATTTATAGATTTATATCCAATACATTGACTGTGAAAACTTTTAGTTTTTACAAGCAAATTAGTTTCAGGGTTTAATAACTTATTTAAGGTGTAAGGTTTAGGGTTTAAATTAGGGATTTATAAATTAGGGTTTAGATTTTAGAGTAATATGTTGAGATTTAGGTTTTAACCTATAAACGTTAAATTCTAACCCTAATCCCTAAATTCTAAACTACTAAACCTAAAACCCTAAATTATACTCCCTAAATTGAGCCATTAAATCCTCAAACTAAGACACTTGTAGAAATTAAAAGTTTTCACCATCAGTGTATCAAATAATTATTCATAATTTATTCATCATATAATATTATCTTGATAAAAATATAATAAACTACATAAATAGTGTTGAACTTTTAGGATCTTTGTATTTTGATCAATGAACTTTTGAAACTTGTAATATAATCGCCAAATTTTTAATCCAGTTATAATATAACCGTTATCGTCGGTTCTCAATGTAAAACATTTTTCGCGACCATTTTTTAAAATCGAAGTGTGAAAATAGCCTGACGATTAAGGTTTTGTCTATTTTTAATTTAAGCTTGAAAATTAAGGTTGCTTTCATATTAAACCGATTTTTCCTTTTATTTATTCTTGAAAATCAACTTGGAGTCACCACTGGTCACTTTGGTAGACCGAACACCATAAAAACAACCAGAGATTCATTTATTTAAAATTAGGGTTCGGGAGTCGGTTACGTGTGGGGAAGGATTAGCACCCCTATAAACGCCCGTTATTGGTACCTTATTAATTTCACGTGGCAGTTTGGCATATCGAAAAATAATTTGAATTTAATTAATTCCTTAATCGTTAATTGAATTTCATTTCGAATGGAGATATCCATTTTGTAAGAAAATACGTTTTAAACGAATATGAGTTTTGAAACATCCAGTTACTCTAGGATACTTCAATTCATATTTAAAAATATATCTCAACACAAAAGGTTTTAAATGCATGTCCAATTATTTCCTTGTCAATTTTAAGTTCAAACCTAATTAGGGCTCAAATTGAATGAATTAATTAAATAGTCTATAAATATTATCAAACTTAGGGGTTTATGTGATAACACCCAAATAATTGGGCATTATCCATATTAAGCCCTAAATTAATAATATTCCTAATTATTTAATGATTCTAACTATTTAAACCTAACCCTAACTTAATGTTAATTTAATTAACTAGGCGATCACATTACCTAAGTTCAAATGAAATATTAAATGTTCTACTGAAATGTCCCATTTGATTAGCATCTCGTTACAACGAGACACTGATCAACTTAGAACATTAAAGTTTTCATTTAATTATCATTTATTTTCTAAAATTATCTCTCTATTTTAATTATTTAAATTTAATTAAAGAACCTAAATTCTAAAGGCTATAATAATTATATTAAAGGCTAAATGATTTAATTACCTATCAAATATACTATATGTTATTTAAAATATGCATCGAACAAATAACAATTTAATTAAATAATTAAAATAAATTAAGCAATTGAAATTAAGGGCTAAATTGAATTAAATTCGGACTTAAAATGCCAAATTACAATAAAAAAGTGACCAAATTAGAATGAATTAAAAATGAAGAGCCATAATATAATAATGGGAGAAGAAGGGCGTGGGTCTTGATCCAGATTCGGGTCTTTGCACGGGTTAGGGTTTTAAAATTTGGCCACTTTCCCTTTATTTTCCCCTCTTTCTCTCTAGCTCCCTATCTCTCTGAATTCTCTCTGCACTCTCTCTAACAAACACCCAAAACCCAGATTTTTCCCCTAAAATGGATCAAAATTCATGCAAAACCATGGTGTTCATCGAGGGTTCATCAAGAACAAGATGATCTTGATGAACACCGACAAACAACCACTGTTAGCGTCGTCGTTCGATCTCCCTCAGCCCAACTTTGATCAACCTCCGGTGTTCGCTGGCAACCACGCGTATGCTCAGACCACTGCCCGTCCCCGAACGACTGTCGTGAGGCGATTTTTGGCTGTCGGCCAAAACCCTAGAAAATCCCAAAAAATCAATTTCAACTCTTAAACCTTCAAAAACTACTCTCGGTTCGATAGAACCACCCAAATTCACCCTTTAGGGCCTAGATCTACCCGTAACCAAAACCCTCTTCGACTCCGTCGTTACCCTAGAAACTCACCGACAACCAGAAACCAAACTAATCGTTTTTCAACTCTGTTTTTCCTTTTTTCAGATCTATATTTTACTTTAGTTTACTAACACATTTTCCTTACTTTGCACGAAATCGAAGCGAGTAGGAGTTTTACCTTCTCGGCTGTGAAAACGACGGTCCATTTCTCTTCTCTAGCGGCTTTTCGTTGCTTTGATAATCTCCTGGTGACGTTCCGGCTGCCTAGCAGTGATTCGAGCTTTTGGTGGTTCAGCTTCCCAAGGTACTGCACTCTTTTTCTTCGTTATTTTATTTAGTATATTTATTATTGTTATTATTATTCATGATTTGTAATTAATTAGAAGTTAATTGACACATCTTGAAAACCAGCCTAGTCGGAAGTAGGTTCTGGCGATCAGAAATTTCGAATCTGACGTGTTACATGTTTGTAATAGTTAACTTTTGTACCCCTCTTTTGTAATAAAATCACAATTTGGTCCTATTATAGTAAGTGGACTTTCTTGTATGAAATTCGAAGTCCAAAATGCAAACTCCAAGCAAGGCATATCAATTTGGTCAAGGCAGTATTGATACAGCTGAACTGTCAATAACTAACTTACATATTTTAGCTAGGGCGTATCGGTACGACTATAAGGATATCGATACGGTTCCCATGTTTTGAATCTATTCAAAGTCAAAAGTTGAAAAGAAGTAAGCAAGTAGCTTACTCACCTCTTAGCTTGCCTCCTTCCCCAAGTGATTGGTTTCAGATGAAAAGACGGATAGCCATCAAATGTCTTAAAATCCTAAAAGAGCCATGAGTTGAAAAGAATTAGTAAAATAAGCTTACCTTTGGACATAGGAAAGTATTCTATTGGCCCTTGTGGTGGTGGGGATTGACCAAAGCCCTTGGCTTTCTTAAGTGGGCAGTGAGGCTCTCATCTTCTCACCTTTTGAACTCCCGAAAGCAAACCCAACACCTTGTCTTCCATTAAGCAAGCTCCTCTATTGCCATCATCAACCTCCAAGCTAAGCTAGCACCTTAGTGCAATCTTCGATCTTCGTTCAAGTTAAATACTTTGTTTGAAAGCTAATGACTCGCTCAAGTGTTGGAGAATAATCCCTTGTCATCTCCAAAGGAAGCTAGGTACATCGAAATTTTGATTCGAGAGCCTCATAATCAAGGTGAGTGTAGTCGTGGCATGGGATAGGCTCGATGCCATCCTGTTGCATTATTGTGGTTTGCTATGCATTGTGTCAAATCTCAAGTAGAGCAATCGGCTATAAATTCGAATGGTAAGGTTGGGTAAACCTTATGTTTTTTATATGGTTATACATGTGACATGATCCGATATAAATGAACTATGAAAATGGTATGTTGAAATATGAACAAACTATGTTATATTATGTGAAATTAATATAGCTATGTGATGATTCGATGTACACGTGTACGATGATATGCTATGGAGCTACAGCTTACTTTCGTTTCTGATATGTTATGGCCTACGAGCACAAAGGTAAGAAAATACGATGATATATGTGAACCCTGGACATTTGTGAGTTTTAGATACAATTGGCATGCCATAGGATTATTTGAGCTTGTATAAGTAAGGGTGGACTACGATCGGGGCTACGACCTATATGTGGGGGAGATAAGAACGGATTATGTAAGGGACTTATCCGGAGCTACGGCTCAAGGCTACGACCTATTTTTCGATATATGTTTTGGTGTAAAAGGGAATCTGTATATCCATTTGTTACATTGTCCACGGGAATTGATATGTGTTTAATTATGATATGTTTATGTGAGAATATGATAAATTATCCCAAACATGATGCCTAATTATGTTACCATGCTATTATTGATAATAGATTGCCATGCATGCCATGTTATTTTGTTATGCTTGTTATGACTACCTCACAAGGCTATATAGGCCTAACATATGTATGTCTCATGCATTTTTCAGGATCTTGAAGCTTTCCGAGCTCTGATCGTGTAATCTACGATTGCAAGTCACCTCCGTTACCATATGTATGTTTACTTTCGTTTCCGAACTCCTAGTAAGGTGGCATAAGGTCCAAACGTGTTGAAATGACCTCTTTTGATATGTTTGTATAAGCCTCAAATAGCCTAAGGGATGTATGTGTAAAATGGTATATTTTGGGGTTGGCAACCTAGTTAAAATGAGCTTAAATGCACTAATTGGTAAAATCCTAGTAAACAGATTCGAAACGTCCTAAAATTTAACACACAATTAGAAATACTATTTTTTATTGCTGGTAAAGTTTGGTAAATTTGGATAACATTTGCTAGGTTAATTTGAATAAAAACTAGTAAAATCTATCATTACAGGTCATAGAGTATCGATATGGGTGATGGCATATCGATACGGTCCTTGCATAATTGGTCTGGTCAACCTTAAACAAACAAGGTGTATCGGTACGGAATTTGGTCACTAGAATCTGGATGGGAAAAAGTTATTGATACGGTCATAGAGCGTATCAGTATGGTGTCAACGTGGTCAACGCGTATCGATACAAGATTAGCTGTATCAGTATGGAATTGACATCCTCCGAATCTAGAAATTTGAAATTAGGCTTAACGTATCGATACGGCTCTTAGGGTATCGATACGGTGTTAGTTAATTCCGTTATAAAGAATATAAAGGAGTTTTAAGCAGTTTGCAAGTTGGTCACTAATAATCATACGATCTAATTAATTAGGTTAACGATATTTGATAATAATGAAACTTCACAAATTAATAATTGGTATGTTTGATTACAAGTTGGTAATAAAGAATCTGGATTAGGGATGCTAATTTGTAAAGTTTACGATTTAGTCCCTAAGTTGAAAAATGGTTAAAATTGACCATGATTCTAATAAGACTAGTAACAAATAGGTTCGATAAGCCTTGAGAATAATTAATACAATATTCTGAACTAGTTTCAAACTCTGATTCCATCTTCTAATCTTTGAATATGTTTTCGATAACACTTTCTGACACGGTTCTCTACTAGACTAGGAAGAATGTGTTATAGTTGTTGTATCAGAGCCTAGGTTTAGTCGATTCTAGGATTAAATTGAAACCCTTATGCCACATAGAAGTTATTTGTATATGTTATCTGTGACTTGCAGCTTACACGATTTAATATATTTATATTATTATATCCGAATATGTTTACGCCTACTAATACACGCTCTAATGATGAACCAAATCCCGGATCCTCCTATACGAAAGGTGATAATTTGAGGGCAAAAGATAAGCCTGAACAAGTGGAGCAAAATGATCTGCCTCATCCTCCGCCAATGCCCCCGGCTCATCAGAAGTATTTGCTGTCGATGGCCGACATGATCAAGCAAATGGTTGTGTCTCTCCGATAAGAACCGATCTCTCAGCCTGCTGAAACATGTTAATATACTTCGAGAGCCCCTATTGATAAACTCAAATAGTAGCCGGTTTACACGTTCACCGACCAGAACCTGGATAATCATGAGATCATAGAATACTGGCTGAAGAATACTTTGAAAGTACTGAATAAGCAAATGAAGTGCTCTGAAGAACATAAGCTCGAATGCGCCTTAGCCTTGATTGTCGATGAGGCCCAGAGTTAGTAGGATATAGTGACACTCACCGTACTTGAGCATAGGATTACGTGGGACTTCTTCCTTCAAGAGTTCCGCAAAAAGTATATCAGTGACCATTATATCGCTGAAAGGCGTAAGAAGTTCCTCCATCTTAGACAAGGGGGAAGACCCATAGAGTAGTATATCCACAACTTCTGCAAATATGCTAGATATGGTACCAAGATCATCCGTACAAAAAAGGAAAAGTGTTGAAAGTTCATTGATGGCCTCTGTGACGAACTACGTCATCTCTTCATTGCTCTGGAGATAGAGGATTTCCAAACCCTAGTAAATCAGGTGATTGCTACTAAAGCCTCTCAAAAGGCTTATGAGAGAAGAAAAGGGAACCATGTCCGATCTGATAAGAGGTCTCGAGATGATTCCAAGCCACCCACATCTCAGAAGAAGGCTAGACAGTGGGACCAAAAGTTTGCTACCTTTCAATAGCTACCACGATCTGGTTATGTACCACCATTCCATCATGTAGGAGCATATGTTGCTCGCACAGCTTCAATAGACAATACATGTGATTCCGTGAAAGGTTCTCAGATTCCCTTGTATAATTTTTGCCATAAGAGACACCTAAGGCAGTACTGCAGACAATTTGGATCATGTTATCTCTGTGGTGAGTCTGGCCACATTATCCGACAGTGCCCGCAAAATCCGCACTTCCATACATCTGTAGCTTCTCAGAATAATCCTAACAAAGGAAGAGGAGCAAAGCAAGTGAAAACTGGATCAGCAGGGAGACCTCACAACACCAATGCTCATCCGGCCAGTCGTGACCCTCAAACTTCAGCCCAAATGTACCATGTTCGAGGTCGTGAGCAAGAGGATGATCCTGATGTGATTGCAGGTATGGTGGAATTATGTTCTGATCTTGTTTATACTTTGGTAGATCCGGGCTCTACACATTCTTTTGTTAGTGAACCTTTGATTGCAAAGTATGCTTTGGAAACTGAACCAATCACTTTTTGAGATTGTTATCTCTAATACATTAGAAGATAGTGTGATCATTCGATGGGTTTGTAAAGCTTGCCCTCTAAGGATCCAAGGGATCATTTTCCCAGCTAATTTGATGGCCTTGCCTTTTCGAGATATCGATATCATATTAGGCCTCGATTGGTTAACCAAACACCAAGCATGAGTGAATTGTTCGAAAAAAAGTTATATCTCCATAGACTCGGTAAGAAAAGCATAACCCTGATGAAATCTGAACCCGAGCCTAAGAAGACTCTCATGAATGCTATGAAAGATCTAAAACTTGAAAGTGTACCTGTTGTGAAAGAATTCTCCGATGTGTTTCTTGATGAACTTCTGGGACTCTCTCTTACCCGATAAGTGGAATTCAGGATAGAAGTGCAACCTGGGACTACTCTGGTCTTTATCACTCTATATAGGATGGCTCTGGTAGAGTTAAGAGAGTTAAAGGCCCAAATCTAAGACCTTTTGATTAAGGGGTTCATTCGACCGAGTTTCTCACCCTGGAGAGCATCGGTGTTGTTCGTTAAGAAGAATGATGGGTCGATGCGCCTATGCATCGACTATCGTCAGTTGAATAAAGTGACAATTAAGAACAAGTATCTGTTACCAAGGATTGATGATCTCTTTGATCAATTGAAAGATGCTTCTGTCTTCTCTAAGATCGATTTGCAATCCGGATACTATCAAATGCTAGTGAAGGAGTCTGATGTTCCAAAGACTATCTTTCAAACCAGATATGGACACTATGAATTTCTAGTAATGCCATTTGGGCTTACAAATGCATCTACAGCCTTCATGGATTTGACGAACCGTGTGTTTCGGCCTTACCTAGATAAGTTTATAGTAGTATTCGTAGATGGCATCCTAATCTATTCAAAGGATGGTACTACTCATGAAGAACATCTCTAGATTGTACTCTAGACTCTCTGAGAGAAACAACTATACGCCAAGTTCAGCAAATATGAATTCTAGCTATCCGAAATATCTTTCTTTGGCCATATGATCTCTTCTAGGGGGATTCAAGTTGACCTAAAGAAGATTCAAGCCATCATTGACTGGATTCCTCTGAAGAATATGGGAGAAGTTCGTAGTTTTTTGGGCCTTGAAGGCTACTACCGTATATTCGTTAAGCAATTCTCACTGATTGCTACTCCCTTGACGAAGATCCTCCGCAAGGACACTCCTTTTGTGTAGACTGTGGATCAGTAAAGGAGTTTCGATCAGCTCAAGCAAGTCATTACTCATGCCCCTGTCCTGGTGCAACCCGAGTCGGGCAAAGATTTCACCATTTATAGCGATGTATCCCACCTGAGATTAGGCTGTGTTCTGATGCAAGAAGACAAAGTCATAGCTTATACTTCACGTCAACTTAAGCCACATGAGCTAAATTATCTGACTCATGATCTAGAGTTAGCTGCAGTTGTGTTTGCTTTGAAGATTTGGCAACACTATGTATATGGTGAGAAATGCTACCTATACACCGATCATAAGAACCTGAAATACCTCTTAACTCAGAATGAGTTGAACCTTCATCAACACCGGTGGATGGAGCTTTTAAAAGACTATGAGCTGGTTATTGATTACTATCCCGGTAAAGCCAATGTTTGTGGCTGATACTCTTAGCCGGAAGCCCACTCATTCTTTGAGATGTTTGAATGCTCATTTTCGGCTCAAGGAGTGTGGCAAGCAGTTGGTTAAATTGAGAGTGCAGACGACAATTGTATCCTGAATTAAAGTACTCCAAGAAAACGATGATGAGTTGCAGTCTCTCATTGCTAAGGTTAAGGATAACACAGATCTTGACTTTGCTATGAATTTTGAAGGCTTGTTGTGTTTCTGTAACCGTATCTGTGTGCCTAGTGATGATGATCTTTGGAATCAGATTCTAGCCCCTTCTTTATTCACCCGGGAGCTATTAAAATGTACAAAGATCTAAATGAGCTATATCGGTGGCCTGGAATGAATAACGATTTACAGACTTTGTGACTAGGTATTTGACTTGTCAACGAGTCAAAGACGAGCACAAAATGCCTACCGGTCTTTTGTAGCCTATCGAGCTTCTATAGTGGAAATATGAGCACATTACAATAGACTTTATAAGTGGCCTACCTATGACCCGAAGAAGAATGGTGTTGTTTGGGTCATTATGGACCGATTTACTAAATCCACTTATTTCCTTTCGGTGATAATGTATTTCAGTTTGTCTAAGCTCACAGAGTTGTATATCCATGAAGTTATTCGGTTATACAGAGTCCCTATGTCTATTATCTCCAATCGTGATCCTATATTCGTAACTCGATTTTGGAGGACCTTACACGAGGCCTTGGGAACGCGAGTGCACCTTAGCACTGCTTTCTATCCTTAAACCGATGGCCAATCCGAGAGAGTTATTCAAGTAACTCTAAACCCTCATTTGGATTATGTGTCTAAATGTTTTGTGTCAATCTCGATTCTTCCTTATAGATACTGGAAGATATGCTCCGAGCCTGTGTTATCGACTTTGGGAATACGTGGGAGAAATCCCTACCTTTAGTCGAGTTTGCATACAACAATAATTATCAAGCCTCAATTCAAATGGCTCTGTACGAAGCTTTGTATGGAAAGAGATGTAGAACTCCTCTTTGTTGGACCGAACTCGGTGAAGGCGAGATACTAAGTCTTGACTTACTTCGAGAGATCGAAGAAAGAATAACCATTATCCGTGATCAGCTTAAGGCTGCCTTCGATCGGCAAAAATCATATGCTGATTTGAAAAGAAGAGATATCCAATACGAGGCCAGTGAGAATGCCTTCCTCAAAGTATCTCCGTGGAAGAATATACTTTATTTCGACAAAAATGGGAAGTTAAGCCCATGTTTCTTTGGCCCTTTCGAATTGATCGAAAGAGTTAGACCTGTAGCATACTAATTAGCTCTACCCGATGAGTTAAGTTAGATTTACAACATCTTCTATGTATCTATGTTACGCAAGTACTGGTCGGATCCATCCTACGTGATCAAGCTGGAGTTTGTGGAGATTCAGTCCAATCTGACGTACGAGGAAGAACCTGTACAGATCCTTGTTCGAGAAGTCAAACGGCTTCATAACAAGTCAGTGCCATTAGTGAAAGCTCTATAGAGAAGTCATTCTGTTGAAGAGGCAACGTGGGAACCTGAAGAGACCATGCGAAAGTAGTAGCCACATCTTTTTGCCTAAGATGAAAATTCGAGAATGAATTTTCTTAAGGGGAGGCACTTGTCACATCCTGAAAACTGGCCTAGTCGGAAGTAGGTTCCGGTGATCAGAATTTTCGAATCTGATGTGTTATATATTTGTAATAGTTGATTTTTGTACCCCTCTTTTGTAATAAAATCATAATTTGGTCTTATTAGAGTAAGTGGACTTTCTTGTATGAAATTCGAAGTCCAAAATGCAAATTCTAAGCCAGGCGTATCAATATGGTCAAGGCAGTATCGATATGGCCCAACTGCCAATAACTAACTTACCTATTTTAACGAGGGCGTATCGGTACAGCTATAAGGGTATCGATACGGTTCCCCTGTTTTGAATCCATTCAAAGTCAAAAGTTGAAAAGAAGTAAGCAAGTAGCTTTCTCACCTTTTAGCTTGCCTCATTCCCCACATGATTGGTTTCAGATAAAAAGATGGATAGCCATCAAATGCCTTAAAATCCTAAAAGAGCCATGAGTTGAAAAGAATTAGTAAAATAAGCTTACATTTGGACATAAGAAAGCATTTTATTGGCCCTTGTGGTGGTGGGGATTGACCAAAGCCCTTGTCTTTCTTAAATGGGCGGTGAGGCTCTTATCTTCTCACATTTTGAGCTCTCGAAAGCAAACCCAACACCTTGTCTTCCATTAAGCAAGCTCCTCCGTTGCCATTCTCAACCTTCAAGCTAAGCTAGCACATCGGTGCAATCTTCGATCTTCGTTCAAGTTCAATACTTTGTTTGGAAACACATAACTCGCTCAAGTGTTGGAGAAGGATCCCTTGTCATCTTCAAAGGAAGCTAGGCACATCAGAATTTCGATTTGAAAACCTCGTAATTAAGGTGAGTGTAATCGCATCACAAGATAAGCTCGGTGCCATCCTGTTGCATTATTGTGGTTTACTATGCATTGTATCAAAGCTCAAGTAGAGCAATCGGCTATAAATTCGAATGGTAAGGTTGGGTAAGCCTTGTGTCATTTTGATATCTTATGGATATACATGTGACATATGATCTCATATAAATGAACTATGAAAATGATATGTTGAAATATGAACAAACTATGTTATATTATTGAAATTGATATGGCTATATGATGATTCGATGTACACATGTACGATGATATGCTATGGAGCTACGGCTCACTTTCATTTCTGATATGTTATGGCCTACGGGCACAAAGGTAAGAAAATACAATGATATATGTAAACCCTGGACATTTGTGAGTTTTAGATACAATTGGCATGCCATATGGTTATTTGAGCTCGTATAAGTAAGGGTGGACTACGGTTCGGGGCTGCAACCTATATGTGGGGGAGATAAGGATGTATTATGTAAGGGACTTATCCGGAGCTACGGCTCAAGGCTACGACCTATTTTTCGATATATGTATCGGTGTAAAGGGGAATCCATGTATCCATCTGTTACATTGTCTACGGGAATTGATATGTGTTTAATTATGCTATGTTTATGTGAGAATATGATAAATGATCCCAAACATGATGCCTAATTATGTTACCATACTATTATTGATGATAGATTGCCATGCATGCCATGTTATTTTGTTATGCTTGTTATGACTACCTCACTAGGCTATATAGGCCTAACATATGTGTGTCTCATTCATTTTTCAGAATCTTGAAGCTTTCTGACCTCCGATCGTGTAATCTACGGTTGCAAGTCACCTATGTTACCATATGTATGTTTACTTTCATTTCCGAACTCCAAGTAAGGTGGCATAAGGTCCAAATGTGTTGAAATGACCTCTTTTGATATGTTTGTATAAGCCTAAAATCGCCTAAGGGGTGTATGTGTAAAATGGTATGTTTTGGGGTTGGCAACCTAGTTAAAATGAGCTTAAACGCGCTAATTGGTAAAATCCTAGTAAACATATTCGAAATGTCCTAAAATTTAACACACAATTAGAAATACTATTTTTATGATTGCTGGTAAAGTTTGGTAAATTTGGATAACATTTGCTAGGTTAATTCGAATAAAAACCAGTAAAAATCTGTCATTACAAGTCATGGAGTATCAATACGGGTGATGGCGTATCGATACGGTCCTTGCATAATTGGTTTGGTCAACCTTAGTCAAATCGGGCACATCGATACGGTTTGGGCATATCAGTACAAAATTTGGTCACTGGAATCTGGATGGGAAAAAGTTATCGATACGGTCATAGAGCATATCGGTACGGTGTCAACGTGATCAACGCGTATCGATGCTGGATTAGCTGTATCGGTACAGGTTTGACATCCTTTGAATCTGGAAATTCAAAATTAGGCTTAACATATTGATATGGCCCTTAGGGTATCGATACAATGTTAGTTAATTCAGTTATAAAGAATATAAAGGAGTTTTAAGCAGTTTGCAAGTTGGTCACTAATAATCTTACGGTTTAATAAATCAAGTTAACGATATCCGATAGTAATGAAACTTCACAGATTAATAATTGGTATGCTTAATTACAAGTTGCTAATAAATAATCTGGATTAGGATCGCTAATTTGTAAAGTTTACGATTTATTCCCTAAGTTGAAAATGGGTTAAAATTGACCCTGATTATAATAAGACTAGTAACAAATAGGTTCGATAAGCCTTAAGAATAATTAATACAATATTTTGAACTAGTTCCAAACTCTTATTCTGTCTTCCAATCTCCGAATAAGTTTTCGATAACACTTTCTGACCCGGTTCTCTACTGGACCGGGGATGGGTGTTACATTAATGATCTGACATTTCTCTCTTATGGGGTATTTATAGGTATGAATTTCGCGACGTCATGGATGACGTCACAGGGCTGATGTCACAAGCTAAAAAACACAAATCCATGTGAATTACTTTTGGACCAATAGGAGACTACCACGCGTCTTTTTGGACACAAGTTTGGGCGGGAAATTTGGTTATTATACCAGATTTGTGTTTCTTTGGGGTTAAAGAGCTATATCAGATTTAGGATTTGGGCCTTTATTAGGCTTTTGAGATTTTTGTGATGTAAATGGACACATGGACTGTTTTTCTAATATATGGATTTTTATTATTGAGTGTACTATTTACTTATATTTATTTAGTATTTATTTAGTTTTATTTATAGAGATATATACGTATATACATGGGTACCCTGACAAAATACGGGTATTACAACTGCCCCTCTTTGCTCATTGCTGTGGAACAGGAATAGGTCAAAGACTGAAAAAGACACGAATTTTGTCTGAACTTGTCAGCTGTTGCTCTAAGCTGCAAGGTCTTATTCTCACAAACATTCTTTCCTCTTTCCCCTCTAGAAGTTTGAATAAGTTCTTCTCATTTGGAACCTCCTAATCCTCCTGTCAAGGGTAACCATAGGGTCTGAACTAGCTATTCTCATTAAGAATCCTATCTTCACTTGGCGAACTCTTCTCATTAGGAATTCTATCTTCGCTGGGTGAATTCTTCGCATTAGGAGTTCTATCTTCATTGGGCGAACTCTTCTCATTAGGAATTCTATCTTCGCTGGGCGAACTCTTCACATTAGGAGTTCTTTCTTCTTTGGGCGAACTCTTCTCATTAAGAATTCTATCTTTGCTGAGGATAAACTCTTCACATTAGGAATTTTGTACTCTTTGCTGGCAAACTCTTCTTATTAGGTGCTTTATCTTTGCTGTGTAAACCCTTCCTATTATGAGCTTTTTATTCTTTTCTAAGCGAACTCTTCATGTTAGGAGCTCTGTGGTGAACTCTTCTCATTGGGAGTTCATCATTCTTCTTGAAATATTGGTCTACCTCTATGCAAAAGTGTTGAACAAATGAGCTCTTCTCATTAGGAACCCCTCGTTTTTCTTGAGAATGTTAATATGACCTACAAAAGTTGAAACTATCATTAATCTTTCAGTATTAATCATAAGGAAAATATATGAATAAAACTTTAAAAACTCCTCCAACAAGCGACGCTAAAACTTTTTGCCTCATTTGAATCTTGAACAAGCTCTTCTAATTATGAACTTGACAATCTTTCTGCATAAGCTATCTATCAAGTCTGAACTGGTTCTTTTTATTATGAACATATTTCATTCTTCTTGGAAGCGTTGGGTTAGCTCTTTACAACCAAAGTTGGAAGTTGTTCTTCTGATTACGTAATTCTCCAATCTTCTGCTAAACCACAGAGTCCGAATCTATTCTTCTCTTTATGAAATTTTCAACTTCTGAAGTTTGGTATTGCTTCTTCAAATTTGGCAAGCGTCGTATTTCATCAAATAATTTAAGCCTTAATCTCAAATTAAATAAATAAATACGTATTATAGAGAAGAAGGTGTCGATCCACAAGGACTAAAGAGTTTCTGATATACGGTTGTTCTGATTCTGACTATTGCAAAGCAATTTAGTGAATGAGGGGGTTTGATCGAGAAAACTAGAGAATAAGTTTAAAATGACTACGAGAATAAACGAAGTAAAAATAAATCGATTAAATTAATTAGCCTCAAGCTTTTGCTCCTCTTCAATTCAATATGATCATTGAAAAAGAATATTCACTATGGATACATGTCGAGTCTACAAGGCCCAACCCTTGTAACTTGTTTTTCTCTCCGGTAAACCGATAATCTAAAATCAATTTTTAGATTACAGTTTTCTAGTTAGACTAACAACGACTATCGTCGTTAGAATAAAACAGTTTTAAAATTTGGAAAAACCCAACTCGGACTATGTTGTCTCGATGAGAATCGAATTCGATCTCGATTTCCCTTAGCGAATCTGTCGCTAAGTGTGCTCATAGGAAGTTGAAACCATGACTATCGTCGATCCTTCCTCCCAACTGTAAATCTCAACAACAATCAAGTCAACATGCACTTTTGAAATGAAAACGAAAAGATTTTAATAGAAAAGCCGATTGCCGATCTAAGTTTTCAGAAAATTAAGAATATAAAACGAAGTTTTTTAGTGCTTTTAATTCTCACAAGGTGAATTGAAGCTTCACTTTAAGCCCTTGGCTAATAGGAAAATTAGCTAAGCATGATTATGGTAAAAACCATGCTTAGCATTTAAAAGAAAATAAATAAAAACTAAAGAACATAAATGAAAAGAAGAGATAATTTTATAAAACTTCCAAAGTAAAAACAAAGCTAAGAATGAGAGATGATTTTTCTAGCTTACCCCAAGAGGGTATTTATAGCATTCTAAAAACCCTAAAATAACCCTAAAGATGATAAAGGATAAATCCTAAAAATGTTTAAATTAAATACAAAAGATAATCCTAAGTTTAAATTTTAAATTCGTCTAATAAGCTATCAAAATGTGACTGATAAGCTATCACCGCTGCTGACGTCATATTCTAGAAGCATTGACGTGGCGTCCAGTCATCCTTTCATGCCCAGATTCATGCCCACTAACCCAGCCTTGACTCCAAAGTAAAATCTGCAGAATTTTGCCACTTTTAGCACAGTTTCTAGAATTCAATGTCCTGCACAAAAAATTAGATAAAATGCCCAAATTAGCAACATAAACCGACAAACAAGGAGTAATTAATAACAAAATAATAACTATTTTAAACCACTCATCAAATTCCCTCTCACTTATTCAATGCTTGTCCTCAAGCATTTCTCAACTAATACATCAAAACTCAAGTTTCTATCCATCATTTCACAATTAATCTAAGACATCCAAATGACCCAAAATCGAAATAATTATTGAAATCAAGAAACAATCAAGTAAAGGCATGACTAGGAACAACTTTAAGAAAAGCAAAACATCCCAATAACCTGTCAACGTTAATGAAGCAAAACTCAGTACCCTCACAAGGATTCACTCATACCGCTCAAACCGTTTGGGTAAAAGAATCGCTCAAGCTAGAATTAAACAAAACATTACCATAAGCTAGTAACTAAATCTAACCTCCACTACTAAATATTGAACATGATGCAAAAATCAAGGAGTCTTAAAATAGGGTTGTAATGGGGCTTAGGTTAGGGTAGGAAAAGGCCAAAAAGTGGTTAAAATGTCAAGACAAAATATTCCAAAATAAAGTGCAAACCACGAAATAAAATAAACAACTTGAAGAAGCATAATAAATCAAATTTTTCTTGCCAAATTTTTTGCTTTTCTTTTTTTTCTCTCTGTTCTGTTCGAACATTGTCGCTACTATTTTTTTAACAGTGTTCAGTCCAAAAACTTTAGCAGCATAATTTCTTTTTTTTCTTTTTCTCAATGCCCCTTTTTTATTTTTGACACTACTTCGTTGAGCAAATCTTCTTTTGTCTCGACAAGGGTGTGAAAAAATGGAATAAAAATAGGAAAAAAGGCTTAGGTAAATGTGGTGAAAACAAAGAATAGGAATAGGCTCAAAAGTGGCTAACTATGGGAAATAAAATGGAAAGGTAATTTTAGGTAGAGAAGTGGTTAATCCTAGGTACCCCTATCACTTTAAAACATCAAATCCAAGCATGTAGTCTCGACAAGTATTACGTTACAAGTTCTAGAATGTTGAGAACTAGTTCGGCACACTCAAAGAAGTAAAGAGCAAGAATGAAAATATATGCTCCTTAGGCTCAAAAACTCACATGAGGTGGATTGTGTACTAAGTTAAGCAACATATCAACTAACAAATGTATGGAATGTCAAAAGAAAAAATTTAATAAAAATCACTAGTCATGCCCTTTATCTATTATCCATCCAAAATTCCAACAAAAGCAAAATCGGAAGTCAAGGAAATCAAAGAGATAAAGTGAAATATAGGACGAGCAACAAGAAATTCCAGCATATTATAATTAAGAAAAACTCAATTTCAACCAATCGAATAAGCAAGAAAAAAATTGACACAAATTCTACTCCCCTCACTAAAATCAAATTGTCCCAGAAGGAATATAGATACTCCTCGTTCTAATGACGGTCGTGGTAGAGTTTCAATTTTTTGCCGTCAGTTCAGGAACACCGGATCGTGACCGGGACCTTGGTTTCTCGTGTGGACCATGGCGGTGGCCAGAGTAGAGTGGCGACGCTGCTGTAGAGGTGCGCGAGCAGAAGGGCTGGGTTCATGGTTCTATAGCCACTGGTTTGGGGAAATGAGTTGTCGAAGGTATGCGGCTGAGGGAATTGGGTTTTTTTTGTTTTGTTTAATCACGTGGGGGAAAAGGAATAAGAGTTGGTTTTAAATTGGGAATCAGTGTTGGTGAAAGGTTGTAGAGTCCAAAGGGAGTTTGAAAGTTGAAAAGGGTAAAAGATGGGTGGGAAAAAATGGTAGGCGGCAGATAGGGATAGAAAATAAAGAAAAGGTTTACTTTTGTTAGGCTTTATTAATCACGTGGGGGTATAAAATTAAAAAAGATGGCTTATCATAAGTAGGGTCAATGGGGTTTTTAAAATTTAAAAGGAAAAAGATGGGCTGAAAAAAACGAGATAAGGATATAGCGGCAGAAGATTGAGAATTGGGTTAGGCTAAAATGCGCCAAGAGATGGAGAAGTTTTGCTAATGTGCGCCTAGAGGTGGTGAAAGGATGTGCTAACATGCACTTGTTTCAAAGTGGTTACTTCACTGCCGATCATTGCGTAGATTATTCAACTAAAACCATTGCTATTATTTTCATAAAAATTTGATTCAAAATATTTGGGGTACCTGAAAATTCAAAATAAAACAAAATAAGACAAAAATAAAATAAAATAAAATAAAAAATGAATAGAAATTAAACAAAATAAAATAAAATGGGTTGCCTCCCATTCAACGCTTTATTTAACGTCGTTTAGCTCGACGACCTGGTTCAGACTACAGGTTCCTCCAAATTGAATCCTTCGACTAAACAAACTGAGGCGTTTTCATAATACGGTTTCGGCTGCTGACCATTAACTTTAAACTGTGCTCTCGAGTCATCTTTAATTTCAATCGCACCGTGAGGAAAGATTTGAGTAACTGTAAAGGGTCTGAGCTATTTTGATCGTAGTTTACCTCCAAAAAGTTTAAGTTTGGAATTAAATAACAAAACTTTTTGGCCGATAGAAAAAGATTTAAAAGCAATGTTATGATCATGAAAATCCTTAGTTTTTTCTTTAAATATCTTAGCGCTATCGTAAGCGTTTCTACAGATTTCCTCAAGTTCCTGGATGTGCAATTTGCGTGCTTCACCGACTTCATCCATTTCCATGTTACATTGATGCACTGCCCAATACGCTGATGTTCCAATTCAACTGGCAAATGGCACGGTTTTTCGAAAACAATGTGGTACGGGGACATTCCAATGGGACCTTTATATGCAGTTCGGTATGCCCATAATGCATCGGTTAATTTAACACTCCGGTCTTTACGATCTAGCTTTACAATTTTCTCAAGTATTGATTTAATCTCACGGTTTGATACTTCCGCTTGCATGTTGATTTGCGGATGGTAAGATGTTGCAATTCGTTGTGTCACTATAAATATCTTTATGAGAGCATCAATTACTCAATTAATAAAGTGCTTGCCCATATCGCTTATTATCTATCGCGGTGTGCCAAACTTGGAAAAAATGAAATATTTAAGAAAATTAACTATGGTTTTGGCATCATTATTCCGGGTAGCCTTAGCTTCCACCCACCTAGATACATAATCTATAGTAAGAATTATGTAAAAATTTCCAAACAAAGATACAAAATGACCCCTTATAATCAATTCCCCATACATTAAATATTTCTCATATATGAATTGGGATGAGCGACATTTCATTCTACGGCTTAAATTTCCTACACGTTGACATCTTTCATATTTTTTACAAAATAAGTACATGTAGTGAAAAATGTTAGGCCAGAAGAAACCATATTCAAGAATTTTGTGCGCAGTTCGCTTCAGTCCAAAATGACCGCTACATGAGCAAGAATGACAAAATTTTAGGATTAAATTTACATCATCTTCGGCGATACATCGCCTAATTACCTGTTCTGAGCAATGCATACAAAGGTATGGATCGTCCCAAATATAAAATCAGGATTCTCGCTTTAGTCGTTTAATTTTAGCCCTCGGTAGATCTAGTGGTAACTTACCTGTGGCCAAATAATTGACCATATCCGTGAACCATGGTGTAGTTTTCTGCGTCATCATCAACCTTTCTTCGGGGAACTCATCTTTAACCGGCAGTTCAGATGCGGAAAGGGGAATGCGACTCAAGTGATCTGTTATGAGGTTTTCGCATCCCTTTTTATCCTTAATCTCTAGATTAAACTCCTGAAGAAGTAAGATCCAGCGGATGAGCCTCAGTTTTGCCTCCTTTTTGCTCATCAAATATCGCAATGTTGTATGATCAGAAAACATAGTAATTTTAGTGCCAAGCAGATATGATTTAAACTTTTATAGAGCAAAAATAATAACAAACAGTTCTTTTTCCGTTGTTGAATAATTTTTCTGGGCTGGATCTAAGGTGTGAGATGCTTAAGCTATGACATGTGGCTCTTTTCTGATTTTTTGGCCAAGAACTGCTCCAACACTTGTATCTGACGCGTCACACATTAGCTCGAATGGATATTCCTAGTCGGCGGTTGAACAATTGGTGTTGTCACAAGTTTTTCTTTGAGTACATCAAACGATTTCTTGCATTCCTCATTGAAATCAAAGACTTGATCATTCTGAAGTAAACTGCGTAACGGTTGTGCTATCTTCGAGAAATCCTTGATGAACCTACGGTAAAATCCTACATGACCAAGAAAAGAGAGAATATCCCTCACAATTGTGGGGTAAGAAAGTGAGCGTATAACATCAGTTTTTGCATTGTCGACTACAATACCATTAAAAGAAACTATATGACCTAGAACTAACCCTTTGTCAACCATAAAATGACATTTCTCATAATTTAGCACAAGATTAAATTCTAGGCATCGTCGAAGTATATTGGTCAAATTTAAAAGGCATTCATTAAATGAACCACCATATACGCTGAAGTCGTCTATAAAAACCTCGATTTCTTTCTCGATATGGTCTAAAAGATGCTAAGCATGCATCTCTAGAATGTCGCATGAGCGTTACAAAGGCCGAAGGGCATCTGTTGATAGGCAAAAGTGCCGAAAGGGCATATAAAAGTCATTTTTTCTTGGTCTTCTAGTGCCACTGGATCTAAAAAAACCCTAAAAATCCATCAAGGCAGCAATAATGAGATTTACCGGCTAAACATTCTATCATTTTATCTGTAAATGGTAATGGAAAATGATATTTTGGGTTAATAAGTTCAACTTCCTGTAGTCGATGCAGACTCTCCATCTATTCTGTACTCGTGTTAAAACTAACTCACCTTTCGAGTTCTGGATTACTGTAACTTCGATCATATTTGGTACCACGTGAATTGGACTTACCCAGTCACTGTCTAAAATTGGGTAAATTACATCTGTGTCAAGGAGTTTCTGAATCTCCGTTTTCACCACCTTCATCATTGGTTGATTCAACCTGCGTTATCCTTGTTTAGAGGGTTTCATCCCTTCTTCTACTTTGATCTTGTGCATATAAGTTGAGGGACTAAGCTCCTTTATATCTGCAATGGTCCATCCAATTGCCTCTTTATGTGCGTGTAACACTGTTACCAGGTCATCTTTTTCTTCTATAAATAGCTTATTGGAGATAATTATTGGTAATGTACCTTTTTTCTCCTAAAATGCATATTTTAGGTGACCCGGCAACTGCTTAAGTTCGATTTCTAGTGCCTACAAAATTGAACGTAGAAGTTTAGATCTTGATGGCGCAAGGCTTAATTCATTATTAATTAAAAATATATCTTCAAACTCTATGATATCGCTTTAAATTCCTCGATTTCTCTGCGCATATCAATGAAGTTAGTCTCAAAATATTCTTCAACGGTAGGGTATCTCATTTCTTTGTAAACATCGAACTTAACAACATCACCATCGAATTCCATTGTAAAAATTACGCTTCTTACATCAATTTTCGTATGTGCTGTGCTTAGAAAGGGACGGTCGAGAAGAATTTCTGAAGAAGTGTTGGACCGATCATTTTCCATGTCTTTCACATAGAAATCTTCCAGAAAGATGATGTCATTCACCTTTACTAGAACATTCTCCATGAGTCCTTCCGGGTATATTACGGATCGGTCAACTAGCTGTATTGTCACCTTTGTATCCTTCAAGGGCTCAGCAGACAGTGAGTTATAAAGAGAAAGGGGTATAACGTTAATAGAAGCCCCTAAATCGCACATTGTACGCTTTATACCAACATTACCAATTTTGCAGGGAATGACAAACATACATTGGTCTTTAAACTTTTGTGGCAGCCTGCGCTGAAAAACTGCGGAGACATGCTCTCCAGATTTACTTTCTCGATTCTGGTAAGCTGTCTTTTATTAGTGCATAGATTTTTTAGGAGCTTGGCATACCTTGGTACTTTCCAGATTACTTTTAGGAGTGGGATGTTGATTTCCACTTTTCGGAACACATCCAAGATCTCCTTTTCTTCAGCTTGTTTGTCTCACTTTACCAACCTCGATGGGAAATGAGGTGGTATGGCGTAGGGAGATGGAGTGGAGGATGAACCTGATGTACCATGCTAGGTGGGAGGTTATGCTTCCTCCTCTCCTTTCTGTTGGTCGTTTTCCTTTGTGGCTTTTGGTTCGACAATAGTGCCATTTCTGAGTGTGATGGCGTTGACGTTTTCTTTTAGATTTGGCTCAGTTTGAGAGGGTAGTTTACCTTGAGTCTCGAGTCGCCCTATTGTCTAAGCTAATTGGCTCATTTGCTTGTCCAACTCTTGTAGATGGGCCTCGGTGCAGTTTTGAAACTTTTCTTGAGATATCGCCAAGCGTTCAACGATGGACTCTAAAAATGACTTCGGCTGTTGATAAGGATGTCTCTACAGATTTGGTCTTTGGTTTTGCACGTATTTGAAGTTCGGATGGTATTTTCATCCCGGGTTTTACGTATTAGCATTGGGGTTGTATTGTCTCTGGGGAGGCCCGAGAAAATTACCTATGGCATTTACTTGTGCAGCATCCTCCACTTGTATCATCGAGTAGCAATCTGTTGGATGTTCTGGACTTGTACATATCCCGTAAAGTCTAGTTGTGACTTTTTTATCTGCAACAAGGGATTGAACAATTTCAGCCAATTTGTAAATTTTATGTTCTAATGAAATGTTACTTACCTCGTGAACTCGCCGAGAGAATTCACTAGAAGGGCGAAACTGTTGGGAGTTAGCGGCCATTGTAGAGATTAGAGTTCTTGCCGCTGTTGGGGTCATGTTCACAAGTGCCCTCTGTAGCGACCCTTTTTTCCTTTTTGAAAAAAAAAGAAATTTTGCCGTTTTGGTTATAAAATAAGTCGGCTACTAATTATCCCCTGAATTGTTAATGAAAATCCTTTGGGAAATGAGGGGTTTCTTTTAAAAACTTTAAATTTTCCAAAACGATGAAAATTTGGAGTCGCCACCGGCCACTTGAGTAAAGTAGGCCGGACACCATAAAACCAGAGATTCGTTGCGAAAGGGTCCGGGAGTTGGTTACATGTGGGGAAAGATTAGCACCCCCATCACGCCCGAAGATCAGTACCAAAAAATTTGTTGCCCTTAAAAGGATAAAAATTATTGAAATTTAAATTGAATTTAATTTGAAGTTTTTAGGTAAAGATTAACCTTGATTGCATGGGCTTTATCGAATTGGTAGACTCAAATTAATTAAACATTTAATTAATAAGGTTGACGATGTGTCTGACTATAAATTAAACCGACATCGAGTAAGCCTGACTGCCGTGTTAATTTATGGTTCGACCTTTGTACGTCACCTTTATGCGTGATGCAAATATTTAAGTATGATATGATGATTTTTATTAATTTTAAATCCATTAACCTCGGGACGGTAAGAATTAATCTGAATATTTGGTCAACATCCTTTAAGCTCGGACTGTTACGACACAAATATTTGAATTAATAAATACCTCCCCTTTTATAATTTAGATTGATTAACGATGCATCTAAGATTAAGGAATACATTAATGTTAATTAAGGTATGTCAGTCAAGGGCATAAATGTAAACACATAAAAGGCCCATTTTGACATGTATATAGCTCAATTATGTATTTAACCCCTAAAAGGATTAAGAAGCTCAATTTACGAGGGCTAAACTATAATTTAGTGCTAAGTTAGGCTTAAAATCGATTTTCCCTCAAGGTAATTAAGAAATGTTCAATTAATTTAATGAATTTAACATTTACCCTAATAAGTCAAGGATAAATTTAAATTTACTAAATTAATCCGAACACTAATCTAATTAAAGCCTTAAAAAGACTAAGACTAATTTAATTCTACGATCGCGCCCCTATAAGTCGGGCACATGATTTGTTCGAATTAATTTGACTTTTCCTAATCTAAGCCTAAAATGAACTAACTAAGTTCTACAATCTAAGCCCAAACCATAGGCCCAAACTATTGAAACTAATCTAAAAAAACCAAGGCCCAAATTGTTATTATGTAATGGAAGCCCAAAAGGTTTAAGATACATTATATTAAAATAATATAGTATAAAAAATATTATTTAAAAAACATGTATTGAAATAAATTATGAATTAAAGTTATGACATGTATATATAAAAAACCTATTATTCAAAAGTATACATTAAAGCAAATTATGTGTCAAAGCTCCATAAGAAAAACATACTATTATACATTATTCATTTTGGTAAAATCTTTTATATACTTTAAGCCATATCATAAACCATATGTATATATATATATATATTTCATTTTCACATTATTATACACTTCAAAAACTATATTTTTTATGTACCAAAATATATTAGTATGCTATTCAAAATTACGCTTCCTACCTTCAAAATTATAGGTACTATATATATCATATTTTACAAAATTCTATCTTATTCTTTAAAATTGTTATATATCGAAAGTATTTATTGTATGTACATATATACATTTATATATATATACACACATCTAAAAATTTACCATATAAAAAAATATATTATATATTAAAACATTTATATTTTTATTTATACTTTATTTATTTATTTTCCTACAAATTTCGACTTTTATTCTAAAACATATTATAAGTTGAGAGCTATTCATGACATTCTACCAATTTTTAATTCACCAACAAATGCATGTTAAACATAAGATTATACGTCATATTTCCGATTTATGCTAAATCTACGTACATATTAAACATGCATTCCGTTCGAACTAATTTTATCCCTAAAATCATAATCTCGAACGAGTAAAGTAACATAAAAAATTAAATCACAAATATTAAACACAAATATGCAAAATTTAAACTAAAAAATATATAAAAATAAGTGAGTAAAATAACATAATTCGAAAATGGAACAAGGACCTAACGTGAGAAAATAAAATACCAAGACAAAAATAAAAGAAATAACATGGATGTAATTGAAATTTTTTAAAAACTACGAAGGACTCAGGGGTAATTTAAAAGGGCAGAATGGCTCCCCAGGGTAATTATCCCACACGGAGGGACTAATAGTGCAATTAGACCATGCTGAAGCCCTTTTGGCACAATTATTTTAGGGTGGAGGGACTAAAATGCACCAAGAGATGGAGAAGTTTTGCTAATGTGCACCTAGAGGTGGTGAAAAGGATGTGCTAACATGCACCCATTTCAAAGTGGTTACTTCACTGCCGATCATTGCGTAGATTATTCGACTAAAACCACTGCTATTATTTTCATGAAAGTTTGATTCAAAATATTTGGGGTACCAGAAAATTCAAAATAAAATAAAATAAGACAAAATAAATAAAATAAAATTAAAAATGAATAGAAATTAAACAAAACAAAATAAAATAAAATGGGTTCTCCCATTCAATGCTTTATTTAACGCCGTTTAGCTCGACGACCTGGTTCAGACTACAGGTTCCTCCAAATTGAATCCCTCGACTAAACCAATCGGGGCATTTTCATAATACGGTTTCAGCCGCTGACCGTTAACTTTAAACTGTGCTCCTGAGTCATCTTTAATTTTAATCGCACCGTGAGGAAAGATTTAAGTAACTGTAAAGGGTCCGAGCCATTTTGATCGTAGTTTACCTGCAAAAAGTTTAAGTTTGGAATTAAATAACAAAACTTTTTGACCGATAGAAAATGATTTAAAAGCAATGTCACGATCATGAAATGGATACTTCAAAGATCTCTAGATTTGCACTTGCTCGAGGAATTTTCCGTAGTCGTTCTGATAAATTATCTGGCATCTTTCTCTTGTGACTCTGTGAACTTTAAACATTACATTCACTCACCTCTTTCTCTTGCTTCGCTTCTTGATCAACATAGTCTTCAAATCTTGATCCAATTTCCCTTGTCGGATCCCAATTTCTATTGTTTCTCCAATCACCATAAGGTCATTAAAACTGTCCCTCAAATTCGCAAGTATTCTCTCATAGAAATGATATGGAAGTTTTAGATAAAACGTGAGAGATATTTCTTCCTCTGTCATGAGAGGTTATACTTGGGCTGCTATTCCTCGCTACCTCAATGCATAGTCTTTAAAGTTTTCATTAACCTTCATAATTATATTCTGAAGAAGCTAGCGGTCTAGAACCAAGTCTATAACATATTTGTATTGCCCCAAAAATGCTTTGGCCAAATCAATCCATGATCGAATCTTCTCTTGACTTAATTTGTTATACCACACTACAGCAGGTCTAACCAGGCTATCATAAAAATAGTGGATCAACAATTTATCATCTTCTAAATGCCCTTCCATTTTTCTACAGAATATTGCCAAGTGGATTTTAGGACAGCTATAACCGTCATACTTCTCAAAATTTGGGACCAAATCAGGGACTAAGCAGAATTCTCTTGCATCAAATTTGAGATCACCAACACCTTTTCATGCCTCAATCTTTTCCTCAAGCCTTGCATATCTTTCTTTCAGTTGCTCGAGTCTTAGTCCTAGGGTGATAGGCTTCACAGAACCTAGCTTTGCATTCGGGTTAGATGCCCAGGGTAAATTGTCAAACATGGTGTAGCAGTGTAGTTCCTTGCATTTTGTTAATGTTTGGTCACCTATTCTTGCAACATTTCCTGATTCTGTTCAATTTCTTCCATGTCTTCATCCATAATAACATATTTCCAAACTTTCACTGATTCCCAGATTTTTGCCATCGAAATCCCGACCACTCCAGATCATGAATTTTATTGCAATACTATTGAATGATAATGTTATGTTAATAAATATGCAATGCATGACTGAATAAATGCAAGATGTATTGATTCTAATAGTGATTATCATAGAACAACTTTCATTGAAATAAAAGGATTCAGTACATCAGATATCATACACTACAAATATTGGTGAGCTTTAACTCCCAGTTTCCTAACTTCCTCTAAAAGCCAAGTCAGTTTCCCTCCGTGATCTATTGCTGGATCAATGTTCTGACTTAGTGCCATTGCTACATCAGCTAGGCCTGCCACTTGTTGAGCCACTTCTCGTGCTTGAGTAACAACATCTTTCATGTCATTGTCTCTTTCCCGTATCTTCATTCTTGATCTCTGAAATTGAACATGGCGCTTCTCCTTACTTTCTTGGCAGTCTTTCTTGACATCATCATCAAGATCTTTATACATCAGTGTAAGATTGTGGTATTCATCTACCTTCTTCTTTAGTGCTTCATTTTCAGCTTGACTATCATTCAACTTGATAACGGTATCCTTATACATATGCATGTACATTTTTACTATCTCTCGTTTAGCTTCGCTAACCCTTAAATTGTTTATAATGGTATTACGTTGTATTTCCATTACCCGTAGATCAAACGAGAGCTTGTTGACTTGATTTTTATTTTCCGTACAGCTCCTCTTCTAATATTCAGCTTCATGCTTTAGTTCCTTGATTCTTTTTTTCGATTGTTCAATAGTCATATCCAAACCAGCATTCTTGAGCATCAAACGAAGTTCTTAATGACTGGATTGAAAACTTTTTAGCTCCTCATTCAAACCATCTCTCTCTTACCTTAACTTTCTCATTTGAACCTCATATTCGAACTAACGCCCTTTTCTCTGGGTATTTTCATTTCGAGTCTCCCATTCAACCACTGAATCAAACTGACTTTCTGTTTCGAATTTCTATTTTCCATGCTCCAAAAGAACTTGGACTCAGTGTTTGAAGGCGATACAATTTTCAATAGAATGTACTTGAGTTCTATCATGAAATTCACAGTGAACCTTGGCATCATACCATTTTGGATACGAAGGTGGCAAGAGTGTGACAAATTATGGGGTCACCAATCGGGCTTTCAACAATTGAGGATACAATTCTTTGTACAAGATAGGATCTAGGTCAAAATGAAATTTGTGATCTCTTGTCTTCTAGAAATTTGTTGAAGGGATTCTGGAGTCTGAACTTTGTCTTGGACAATTAATTGACTTTGATGGGCTTGAGCTTTCCTTCACTTTTGCGTTTCCAGGTATTCTGTTAATTGTCAGGCCTTTGGGAAATTTGGGTTTTCCATTTTCAAAACTTAACATTCCTCCCCTGATAAGATTTTCGACCTTATTCTTCAAAGCCTCGCAATTCTCAGAAGTATGGTCTGAACTTCCCTAATGATAGCCACATACTGCCTCATAATCATCGGGATAAGAAAACATTTTGGACTTGGACGGAACTCAGACAACAAGGTTATTCTCTAGAAGTTCATAAAGTAACTCCGTATATGACACTAAAATTGGATTAAAAGATCATCTATTATCTTCCATTTGGGCTTCTTCTTGGCCTTTTATCACGTTCTCGGAGTTTAACCCACTTACACCTTCAGTTGGTTTATTAATGCAAATTCCGGTAGTATGCGGACCTAGTCGTTTATCCACATTTTGGTTTGCATTCAGTTTTCCTTTCAGTTCAACATGCCCCGCTTCTTTGGTCATGGTCAACATCATAGTCATCATCTCAGCCATTTTTCTTTTTAGTTCTTGAATCTCGTTCTTATCAGCACCAGTACTAACAAAATCTTATATGTGACCCTTAGACGAACTACCCTTCATTCCTTCCATGGTTTGTCCCAGACTATGCTTTACATTTGCATTCTCCTTTATCGAATTACGAATCCTCTTATCCATTATGATCTTCTTCTAATGACAATCACTTCCGAACCAATATCTCTATGCGATGCAGATGCGGTGCAAAAATGTCAAACAAAAAAATAAAACAAAAGAAATGAGTCAGTACTTTGGAATAAAATTTTAATTGCTTGAAATTAAAATAATTCATATCAAGCAAGCAAATAGCCAAAGAAGTGTAATTAAATCAGCAACACCCTGTCCCAGGTCCTTGTCTGACTCTAGCGGGGTAGGATTCTAAATAACAGAACGTAGGTTGTGTTCTAGACTTTGGATTCCCGAATTATCGTTACTGTCTACTGCGACAGCAAGACATCAATTCGGTAGTATAGGTCCCTTATGATGGAGGCGCAAGCCCCACGATGCATAAGGTTAGTATGCTGGAAGAAGACAAAAATCTAAACTCGGAGTTGGAGAGCATCACATCGAATAATGTCTTTCTCCCACTTAAGGGTGAATAGCCTGGGTCGAGGGCTTATGCATGAATGATAGATATATCATACATAAAAACTACATCTATTTTTCCTGAAAATTCATCCAATAATTCTTGGAAAAAAATAAATTCAAAATATTGCTTAAAATGCCACGTGAAATTAATTAATTAGACTTGACTCTCAATTTTAACTCCCCAGCGGAGTCGCCAAGCTGTCGCGACCATTTTTTAAAACCGAAGTGTGAAAAATAGCTTGACGATTAAGGTTTTGTCCATTTTTAATTTAAGCTTGAAAATTAGGGTTTTTTCATATTAAACCGAATTTTCCTTTTATTTACTCTTAGAGTCGCCAACGGTCACTTTGGTAGTCCGGACACCATAAAAACAACCAGAGATTCATTTCTTTAAAATTAGAGTTCAAGAGTCGATTATGTGTGGGGAAGGATTAGCACCCCCCACAAACTCACGTTATCAGTACCTTATTAATTTCACATGGCATTTTGGCTTTTCGAACAATAATTTGAATTTAATTAATTCCTTAATCGTTAATTGAATTTCATTTCGAATAGAGATATCCCTTTTGTAAGAAAATACGTTTTTAAACGAATGTGACTTTTGAAACATCCAGTTACTCTAGGATACTTCAATCCATACTCAAAAATGTATCTCAACACAAAAGGTTTTAAAAGCATGTCCAATTATTTCCTTGTCAATTTTAAGTTCAAACCTAATTAGGGCTCAGATTGATTGAATTAATTAAAGAGTCTATAAATATTATCAAATTTAGGGGTTTATGTGATAACACCCAAATAATTGGGCACTATCCATATTAAGCCCTAAATTAATAATATTCCTAATTATTTAATGATTCTAACTATTTAAACCTAAACATAACCCTAACTTAATGTTAATTTAATTAACTAGGTGACCACATTTTCTAAGTTCAAATGAGATATTAAATGTTCTACTAAAATGTCCCCTTTGATTAGCATCTCGTTGCAATGAGACACTAATCAACTTAGAACATTAAAGTTTCCATTTAATTATTATTTTTTTTCTAAAATTATCTCTCTATTTTAATTATTTATATTTAATTAAAGAACCTAAATTCTAAAGGCTCTAATAATTATATTAAAGGCTAAATGATTTAATTACCTAACAAATATACTATATGTTATTTAAAATATGTATCGTACAAATAACAATTTAATTAAATAATTAAAATAAATTAAGTAAGTGAAATTAAGGGCTAAATTGAATTAAATTCGGACTTAAAATGCCAAATTACGATAAAAAAGTGACCAACTTAGAATGAATTAAAAATGAAGAGCCGGAATATAATAATGAGAGAAGAATGGCGCAGGTCTTGATCTGGATTTGGGTCTTTGAGCGATTCAGGGTATATAAACCCTGACCGGTTCAAAATTTGACCCTTTTCCCTTTATTTTTTCTCATCTTTCTCTCTAGCTCCCTATTTCTCTAAATTCTCTTTGCCCCCTCTCTAACAAACACCCAAAACCCAGATTTCCCCCCAAAATGGATCAAAATTCATGCACAACCATGGTGCTCATCGAGGGTTCATCAAGAATAAGATGATCTTGATGAACACCAGCAAACAACCACCGTTAGCGCCGTCGTTCGATCTCCCTCATCCCAACTTCGGTCAACCTCCGGTGTTCGCCGACAACCACGCGTATGCTTCGACCACCGCCCATCCTCGACCGGCCGTCGTGAGGTGATTTCTAGCCGTCGGCCAAAACCCTAAAAAATCCCAAATAAACGATTTCAACTCTTAAACCTTCAAAAACTACTCTCGGTTCGATAGAACCACCCAACTTCACCCTTTAGGGCCTAGATCTACCTGTAACCAAAACCCTCTTCGACTCTGCCGTTACTCTAAAAACTCGCCGTCAACCAAAAACTAAACTCTAATCGCTTTTCAACTCTGTTTTTCCTTTTTTCATATCTATAGTTTGCTTCAGTTTACTAACACATTTTCCTTACTTTGCAGGAAATCGAAACGAGTAGGATTTTTACCTTCTTGGTGTGAAAACGGTGGTCCATTTCCCTTCTCCGACGGCTTTTCATTACTCTATTAATCTCTTAGTGACGTTTTGGCTGCCAGGCAGCGATTCGAGCACCTGGTGGTTCAGCTTCCCGAGGTAATACACTATCAAGCTAGAAAACACAGATCCATGTGAATTGCTTTTGGACCAATGGGAGACTGCCACATATCCTTTTGGACACAAGTTTGGGCGGGAAATTTGGTTATTATACCATATTTGTGTTTCTTTGAGGTTAAATAGTTGTATCAAATTTGGGATTTGAGCTTTCATTGGGCTTTTTTTATTTTTGTGATGTAAATGGACACTTGGACTTTTTTTTTGAATATATGGTTTTTTATTATTGAGTTTACTATTTACTTATATTTATTTAGTATTTATTTAGTTTTATTTATAGAGATATATACGTATATACATGGGTGCCCGGACAAAATACGAATATTACAACATTAAAACACCTTTTAAAAGTTCTATGAAAAATCTTTAAAAATCGCATCGGTTTTTATAATTGATCATTCAAAAATACATATAATAAATAAGAATAAAAATATCATTTCATGCATAACAATTTTTCTTTGACAAATCCTAGATTTAGTTATAATCTTAATCCTAGTGGGGACTCTACGGGAAGGAATGAGAATGCTCCCGGTGAGTCTATACTTATAATCTAACTTATAATCTAAGAGAATATAAAGAAGCAAATATGAATAATGACCAAATGTGTTTGCTCTCATACATTACAATTTATTTATTTTGAAAAAAAAAACATTACTGTTTATTATTTTTCATACGTTTAAGGTTTAAGTTATTATTATTCATTTGTGAGGTTAATTTTCGGTTTTAAAGTTAAATGGATAGAAATGAATTTAACTTCTTTTAATTTTATTCCTACACCAATTAATACGTAAAATTGTGGTTGGTGTAACTGGTATAGACAAGAAATTATATTATGGACCTTCCACATTACGTTATTTATGGTGTCAACATATAAAAATTACTCACTTTATTATTTTTTTATATATCATCTTTTTAATAAGTGAATATTCATTTGGTAAAAAATATTTTTTGATTTATTTTATAGTAAATATTCATTTGATAAAAGTAGCATGCAAAAAATAATAAAATAATTTTTATTAGTTAAAATTATAGATGACATGATAAGAAGGAAATGTTAAATTGAAAATCAAAAGCTTTACTACACTACTAAAACGGTGTGCACCGACTTCAACGACTGGAACAAGTACGAAACCGTTTTCCATATGATATGATATGATATGATATGATATGATGGAATCCTTCACCCTGAGACTTAAACTGTGGCAGTGTTTGACTCATCATAGACATGACACCCTCAGATGTCAAAGGCTTAAAGAAATTTGTAGGACTCTTAGGTCCTGTTTTGACCAAAATAAGACTCTAAATCTTATATTTTTTGGACTAGCATTATTACAGTGAATTTGTCGTAGTCACACGACTAGTGCACACACGACGAGTTCATCGCATTCAAAATGTCGTTATGCTTGGCCCCAGAATGTCGTTAAGTCAGAGGGAACTCGTCGTGCCCCTACGACGTGTTTGGTTTAGGATTAGGTTAATTCCGTAATTAAGGTTTAAACCAAATATTTTAAGAAAAATAATTGGAACTCGTTGTGCGTCTACTGCGAGTTTGAATAAAAATAATATTTTTTTGAAACTTGCCGTGGAGGTGTGGCGAGTTCACTATAAGGATGCTAGTACGAAAAATATAGAATTTAAGGTCCTACTTTGGTCAAAATAGGACCTAAGGATCCTACAAATGTCTAAGCCGGTGTCAAGAAGGCTTAAAAAGAAAATTTGTACAAAATTACTGCCATTTCAGTATGCGAATGTAAAATCTTATATTAATAGAGACATATATAATTTTTTTGAACAAGAAAAGTATATTAGATTAAATTTAAAGTGAAAGAGTTTACAAAAGGATCACACCACAACCATTGAAATTCCAATGTGAAAAATAAATACAGTAAACTTCAAAGAGTGTGAAAGACATGAGAAGCAAAACCCATCATTTTACAGAAAACCTTACACAATCTTCTAAATAAAATCCAGGAAAATATACTTTAACCAGAAAGCTCTATGAATCAATCATTCTTCTGCTGCGAGTTCTTGGCACATCAGCAAACTACCATAAAGAATTTAGAAAAATACCAGATCGTCGATCGTCTTGTGACTAAAAACGCTCGATAATTCTTATTATCTGGACGCTTAATTTCCATAATAGCAAATAATACTGTCACAAAGATAGACAAACCTGCAAAAAGTTTAATGACTCTAACAAAGCAAAACAAAAGAAAAACAAAAAAACCAAAAAAGAACAAATGATTCTCATCAAAAGAGAAGAATCTTATTTATATACAATCAATGTAAATGTTAAAAACCAGTTGACGGCATGTTGCTGAAATCAACTTCGATGAAGGAGAATAACTCAAGAGAATTTTTTTAAAAAAAAAACAACTTCTTTAGAAGAAATGAAAGTAGGGGGAATTTTTTTTATTGAAACACAATTTAATTTATTTGGTCTTCTTAAATTTTTTAAACTTAAATATTATAGAATTTGTAACTTTTGTTTAAATATATTAGTTTAAATATGGCATAGTGTCAAAAAATGTCATTTCACTGAATAATCACTTTGGCCTATATTCTTTTTTGATGTAATTTAACCATCAACGTTTTATTTTGGGACAAAATATCCGCCCTATGAGTGAAAATTGCTAGTCAACTGACGATAAACAACTTGAAATCACTTGACAGAATGACACGTCAAAAGAAAAAAAATATTTTTATATTTTATAAAATTATTTTTTTATTAATGTGTCATTCTGTAAATTCAACATATTTGTCTATATGACACTGTTATTCACGGTATGCACTGCCATGTAGGGTTGTCATGTCATTTCAAGTCATTTATTATTGGTTGACTAACAGCTTTCATCGCAAATGAGTCATTTTGACTCAAAATAAAATGTTAAAGGCTAAATTGCTTTTAAAAAAACTATGGTCTAAAATGATAATTTAGTTTAGCATTTTTTGACATGATGACTTTAAATATATATATTTGACACATTTCTCGACCATTTATATATACACTGATATTAATATTTTTCTTTTTGTACAAATAGGATATTGACTTAAATTAAGCTACTACCGACCTAGCCACTGTAGTACTGACACATGAAAATTCTACGTTTTGAATACAAACCTTAGTAAGTGTTATTAAAACTTCAAAAGATATGAAAATATAATATTTTAAAAATATAAAATTAAATCATCAATAAAAAATACCATTATTTGAACTTAATTGGTCTAACTTCAACTCTGCACTAAGAAGTAAGAAGGTCATTGCTTCATAGGTTGGGTTGCTTGAGTCGGAAGACTTCATAGTGCGTATTGGAATGTATTATCATTCCCATTATAATCTGACTAATTTTCGGCCTACAAGGCTGCAATCTGTTGGGCTCAAAGAGCCTAAGACCCAATGGAGCAAGTCCGACACTTTGCTTGCCTCTATGGAAGACTTGAGCCCCCATAATACACACCGTGAAATCTACTAACTCAACCATTTGAATGCTCTCGAAAACTACACTCCGGTGCCATTCTAACATCGGCATTTCCCTATTTTCTCTTGCTCAAACCCTAACAATTACTGTAATTACGTCTAAAACCAAAGAAGTCTGAAGCCACCAATGTCAAGAACGTGCGGCAGTATCATCAAACTGACGGTTGGTAAGCTTAACTTTCCAAGAATTCCCATAGGCCAAGTTGTTGTACGGAGATTATTATAAATTGAGGTCATAGCCATAACTTTCAGCTATCGAAATGTCAGATTTCTAGGCCTCCCAGTGTCGCAAAGAATAGCAAAACATGAAAGGTGAATGGTTAAGACGTCCCCTCCCCTGTCTCATACAGGAAGTCACTCACCGGGCTTTATTATATGAAAAATCCTATTTTAAAAGTTAATTAGAAAAATGACATCTTCCCAAGTTATTTAGAAAAACGACTCTCAAATCGGCCACTTAAGGTGACCTCGTGCTCTGTGAAGCGCGAATTTTAAACTCGAATTTCGCAAATAACGAGGCCCGTACGATGTGGGCCGACTTTTCGTATGCCCTAATTTTTAATTACTAGATAAGACTACGCGCTCCCAAAACGCGAGTTCCCTTAAAAGGTCAGGTCGTAATGTAAAAGTAATTCATATTTATTAGGATCAGAAAATTTTAAAAAAAAATATTATATAAAAGGAAGTATGGTATTTTAATTCTATTAGTATTTGATTATCACAAAAGGAAGTAATAGTAATTGAAAAAAATTTATTTTTTAGTTACAGTAATAAATCAAAATCTGATTCTATTAGTATTTAATATGTTAATTTTTTAATTACATAATAAATCAAAAGGTTATACAAATAAACAAATTCGGGAGAAAATTCAAAAACCCTTGAACTCGCTACCTGCAGAATGTGAGTTCCATTCGAATCGCAGGGAGCCGTTCTAACTGACTGACGTGTCGTTTCATTTCAAAGGACCTCGCGTTTTGCAGATAGCGAGGTCCAAAAAAATCACTTCGACTGGGGTGCGAGGCCTCCTATAAATAGGACCCACTATTTCAAGTTTTATCATATCAAATTCTCTCTTCTCTTGCTCTTCAACTACTATTCTCTATTGTTTTTATTTTTAAAGTGTTCGAAATTTCGGTAGTATGACGGGATTATTGAGACTCGAAGTCAGACATGTGTTTGATTTCTGGCGCACAAACCCCTAGGTAATTTTTTAATTAGTTACTTATTTTGTAAATTATTAATATTTTTATTAATTTAGTAATTTTCTTAAAATTTTAATTTGAAGCGGTTTGAATGTGCCTTGACCTGTTACGTCAACCGTACGGGACGACCGGATTCGGATATAGTCCCTCATTTGCATCAATTCGGTTTTGGTCATGTTTCCTACCTATTTGACGATCCAAAGTTGAACCGTCCAATGATTAATGCGTTGCTGGAGAAGTGGAGGCCCGAGACACACACATTTTATCTTTCCTGCAGTGAGGCAACAATTACCTTGCAAGACGTTGCATTTCATCTTGGTCTGCCCGTTGACGGCGAGGTTATCGCCAGCATTGCGGAGGTAGACTAGTCTGACGTGTGTGAAAATATGCTTGGACTGAGGCCGGCGGCAGACGATATTGATGGTGGGAAACTCAAAATAACCTTCTTAGACAACAATTTGACGAACCTACGCCCGGACGCTAATGAATTAACAATGATGGTATAATTTTTTTGACTGTTTATTATTATTATTTATATATTGTTAAATTGTATTTTATTTGAAAATAATTTGACGTTGATAAAAATTGTTTTGCAGCGGTTTGCTAGTGCCCATATTCTACGAGTTATCGGGGGGTCTTGATGCCAGACAAATCCCGCAACAAAGTTCATTTGATGTGGTTGCCTCATCTGGC